>JAOXJP010025322.1:0-17089 GCA_025762735.1 Platanus orientalis
TCTCTCTCTCTCTCTATATATATATATATATATATGTGTGTGTGTGTGTGTGTGTGTGTGTGTGTGTGTGTGTGTGTTAACACATAGACCTCTGTAGGTGCGCCATTGATTGACATAATGTGTTTTTGAGTTTGGTGTCTCTTTTTGGACACCTATGTTTTTAGCTGAACACTTTTTTGGATGTTTTTACCCTCTAATACAATTTGTGTTAGCTTATAATTCACCATAGACACTACTGATTAGGGATGCAAATGAGCTGGATTTGATGCAAATATTAGTATATTTGAATCCGGTTCATTTTATTTTTCATATATATATATATATATATATATATTTGAATCCAATTATTATTTAGTGGATATTTGAAAAGTATGCTTGTATTCGTATCCGTTAAGTTTATCGAATACAGGACAATAATCGGATATTCAAATTATAAATAGATATCGGATATCCAATAAATAGATATTCAGATATTAGAAAAGCCCCAAAATTTAAAGCCTATAGATCATAAATGCATTCCGCCGATAAAAAAATCATTAGAAAATAATTATGGGAAATGCCACCTCAACCTTTTTGTTTCTTTGAAAAGTTCTATAAAAATAACACAAAAATGCTGGTCATGAGACTATAAGAGCTCTACAAAATAATACAAAAACGTGCAACGAAACCGTTGCCTAAGATGTTAATCACCATTACCTGAGATGTCGATCACCACTACTTGAGATTGAATGACTTAATCGACACTAAGATAACGAGACCTGAGAGTGAATAATCGACGGCCGAACTTGATAGTGAGAGTAAGTAGCCAACGACGAGATCTGAGAGTGAGAGAGAATTAATTGAATAAGGTTAGGAAATAAAAGATACGGATACATGAAAGTATATACAGATACAAATTATAAATGAATACAAATATATAATTGGACATATAATCGGATACAGATATTTAATTGGAACGAATATGCATATATTCGTATTTGGTTCATTTTTATGCTCAGAAAATTTTTAAACGAATAGATACATTTAATCGAAACGAATACATGTATATCCATATTTGTTTTAAACGAATACAAAAATGAATCGGATTAAGATAATAATCTAATACTTGCATCCCTACTAACATTTGTTGGGTATTTATATAACCTCAACTACCAAAACGACTTTTTTGTACCGGGGCTTTTAACTGGAGTTAACCGCCAGAGACATTGTCCTGGGTTGTTCGCAGTTACCGTACCACTTTCTTCTGTTTAGACGCCATGGTTTGCGGCCCAGAATGCTTGCCGACATAGGTTCAACCTAAGCCTACAAAAGAGTTGGCTTAACCCATGACATTTCAAGTTTAGTCAACTTGAGTTATTGCTTTAAAACTTTTTATAAATACTCAAACGAGTCCCACAATAGTATCCAAATGGGGTTATATATGTTTCTCTTACTATCATTGGGAGAAGGAGACAAACAAACAAACAGAGGACATAAAATTGACATTCTCTGTGGAGCATGGACAAAGGAGAAAATGGGTCGGTGGATACTTATTAATGGTAACATTGGATGGGAATCGTGTCAAATTTGACGAGCAATGGAGAGCTCTTCCCACTGCTTGTCCTTGTCCTAAAACGTGTATTCTTACATCTTTTCCTTCTCCCTTCGCAATAGATGGCTATAACAACAACACGGTTTTCCTTCCCTGCCCTTTAGTCCCTTCAAGGGTCGCTTGCTACATTACCCAACTAAGTCTAGCAAACCTAATGTAGTCATTCTAGTCATACTTTAAATGAATTTGTTTAATCTGTTGTTTCATTTTGTGAAATCTCAAAGCTGCTTAGTCTAGGAAGTATGGACACTGATAAGGGACATGGGTACGATATGATATGGATATAGGGATACGACAATTCTTGAAAAAATAGGATACGATACGATAGGGATATGTTAGTTTATTAATCAATTAATTAATATTTTAAACTAGATTTGATGTTAATTTTATGTTTAAAAACAAAAAATAAAATAAAAAACTAAAAACATATCTAAAACTAATTTAAAGGCTTGGTGGCAAGAATTGCTGGACTATGTTCTTTCACGGTTGAACCAACTTTTTGTCCTTTTTATTTAATTTTATGAGATTTATCATAATACCCTTATTTTCTGTGTTTCACCACGTCTAAAATGTGTTTAACAAAGCATTTCCTTCTCTCTCTCCTAACACAGCTCGGATATGCATGCAGAGGTATCGTTGGAGTGTCAATGTCTGATACGTATCAACCACGGACACGGCAGGGTTTCAGATTCCTTGCTGCTAGTACTTGAAATTAGTCCCAAGTGTAATAAAATTATTGAAAGATGGGGTGATTATACTGGGTGCACTAGGCTGAACCCATACTAGTTTATCAGTGTGAATATGCCAATCGTTTGATATGTAATCTGAGCTGCAATCTTTAGATTGAGATCAGATTTAGGTCCAATCTGAATTCATGCTAAAATCCTGATCTGAAAGTGCAGTTCATGTTCAGAGCGCAGTCTTAAGAAATGGTGCCAATTAACTAGGAAGCATATGAAAAAATGTGACCAAACGATTAGCACAATCTAACATGCTGATCTTGAGATTACAATCCATGATCCAAGGGATGACAATCCCAGGATCATAAAATAGCGAATACAGCCTTATGACTTGAAATATAAGGTGGCTTGACAGAGCAAAATACGTACAACACCCCGGTGATCACCACACAATACACCCTGGTGCAGAGGCCAGGATATGGCTCCGGCTTGACAAGCCCTAATAGGATTTAAAGGAAAAAGGGTGAAACTGTCAAGTGCCCATTATACCCCCAAAGGATTAAGTACGAACACCTTAGGTCAGTCAAGATCAGTATGGCATAAGTGGCCGACACATCAGCATCGAAAAGTTAAAAAAACATCCCCCAAAAAGTGTAAATCACTTTTTCAACACTGATGTATCCTCTCCTCTGATGCCAGGTTGACCTAGTGCAAGTTTGCATAGGGACAATCGTACCAAATCCCAACCGCGATTATACACTGTAAATGTGTTCGTCTAACAGGGACGCAATATGTCAAATTGTCTGTATCAACGTGGCTTTCCATTATACTTACCTCCCTCTAAATGCAGTTATTTTTAACAATTGGTTTCCTAGTCATTCTCATCTATCATCATTCTTATCAATTGGTAGTTTATTTATTTATTTATCTTTTTGGTAAAGGCTCACGTCAGAGTTTGAGCTCACCCTATAGTGGTTGGCTGGACCCAATGAGTCCACTCGCCAAGTCTAAGACTCTTAGTTTGCTTATACTACTGACCACCAAGTTTTAGCTCCTCCAATAAAATCTAGGCAGAATGCCCAACCCTTTTTGCTAATGGTCCAGTCCCTAGAATTTTGGCTTTCTACCCAAATGCGGATGTCTTAGCCACGACCTTGGCTTTCTATCCAAATGTTCCTTTAGCTGTAGACATTTGTTACATGTTAATTAATTTGATCCTAATCGATATAGCCACCATACTGATGTGTGGCATGCAATAAAGGATTTATCCATTGCTTTGCTTTAATGATAATAATATCCCTCAAGGAGGAATCCCCATGTGAAATAGAGAGAATGTGGTAGACAAAAAATCACCAGCCAATCACAGAAAGACAAGTGGTGGAGTTAAATCAAGCCAACTCGAGCCCCGATTCAAATCTAATGTAAACCAAGGGGTACTGGTTCAACCCAAAGGGCCTTGTAATTTTCTGAAACGTTGAATGAGTTAACATCAAAGTTATTTTTATAAAACTACAACTAAGCCTTATCTTCGGGCTAAATATTCACCCAACCAAATCCACTCTTGAAGCTTATCCTAAAATTCAAGAAGGATGCCAATAGACTCCTCAAAGAGAATCTGTCAAAAGAAGATTGCAGAGAATCAACATGATCCATTTTGAACCTACTAATTCGTAAGAAAGATCCAAAAAAACAGTGGAAAAAGCAAATCCCATGAATACAGGAATGGGAGTTAGCCACCTTTATGAAAAAGCGACTGTCAAAAGGTATGAGAAAATTTTCATTCAAAGCCTTTTTCAAGTATATCCTCGTTTTGTCTTACTATCTTGACTGTCGAAGGCTCATTGATAAATACCTCACCGGTACGAGCTTCATCAGAGAAGGTTTCAACTCAAATTAGATAAACCAATCTTGTGTGCTCTCGATGACCCAAGGGAACAAGTTAGTCAACCCGAGTGTGTATCAGAAAATAGCATGCACAGAGAAGTCCCATGTGCTTCAACAAGCATGTGACATGATGCATGTGAAGGAATAATTTGGTAACTACACATTGGATTAATGAGGGTGTTTAAGTAAATTCATGAAGGATGAGTACCTCAAGTGTATACCTTTGTCATTTATCGTCTCACATGCTGATTTGTGATTGCCAGGAATTTATCTCCATTTGAAATGGAAAAAAAAATTTTAACTCGAAATTAACATTGTATGTATGTATATGTACACGATTGTGTTTCAATTTGTATTGATTTTTTCCCTCGATAACTCCTAGTTGAGACCAATTTAATGATAAGGTTTAACACACAACATGACTGAATTCCCAACTTAATAGCTTTTGGGTCTTTTGAGAATTGATTAATCTAGAAATTTCCCAACAAGATATTTCCAAGTAGAGAGCAAATACATTTAACATAAATAAACATCATATATGCATCTTAGATATGTGTATGGGATGCATGCAATGATGCATTACCAATGAGTGAAAATCTTATTAAGAGATTGTTAGGATTGCAATCCTTCTAACAAAGGGTCATGGGAATCTGGGATACAATAATAATCATGGAAAATAAAAACAAGCACAAAAAACACCACAAGACACATGATTTAGTTAAAAGAACACAAACCGAGAAAAATCCACAGAGCCGCAGAAAAATTTCACTATTTTGGAAGAGTAAGCCGCATTCAAGAGTTTACAAGCTTGTAAGCTTCTCTCTCATGCTCTATCACAGCCTTTTCATACACCCATAAAACTGAGAAGAACTCATTTCTCACCTTCTTTCTAAACCTACAGAAGACATGTTCTTTCACCTTGAAGAAATCTCAATACCTCTCTTCTCACTCTCTTTTACACAGACTTAGACATCCAAACATACAGATTAATACCCAAAGGAAATTAGGGTTGAATCAACCACCCAAAAGTACACTTTTATCCTTCTATGCAAACTTAGGAATTGCATAATGTATAGTTCAATTGATCGAACTCGTTTCTCAATCAATCCAATTACTCTAGATTCAATCAATCAAACTTACATTCAATTGATCAAGCATGTCCAATTGACATATCTCATGCCTTTGCTCATTTACACCTCATTAGATCATCACATCAAGTTCCACACAACAATCTCCCACTTGGAGCATGATCCATCTTCCTTGACAACTACCTACTGCAATTGTGATGACACTCCTTCCATGGTGGCCTTCTTGTGGATCTTCCCTTTTTGTCTTCAAATATTCCCTCACCATTGATCTCTTGGTATCCACTAGCTGGAAATAGAGAAACCCTCAACAATCTCTACATTTGCTTTATTTTTAGCCCACTAGAGATTTCATGTTGAACTAATCTCCACCTACATACTTGTTAAGACTTGGAACATGTGACATGTGTATCACACTCCAACTTGGCTATCATTTCGGAACCACCTTGGAGAAAGTCTGCACCCGTCTTCCTTAGTGAACTCTGCGTCATATATGCCTAAAACGCACATCTACCTCGAACCTAAATCATAACATGTTTGCTATCACCATAAACAACCATTAGCTTTAAAGAACCATTGCTACACATACCATCAAATCAATTTGATTTTAATTTGATCATAACATGACCATAAAACATATGTTGCTGGTCCCGAGTCAACTCTTCTAGTTAACCCTAGAGAGGAACCTCAATCCGTCCTCTCTAACCACAAAAATTGTTGCACCATCATCTATCACTTGGAAACCTGTAACACCTGTCTAGGCCCCAACTGCAAAAGAGAACCTACACAAACGTCTTTTATTCCGTGTAAACTATTTCTAGCTTTCCGTTGAGATCAAAGGAATACCATTAATCATTGTATTCCCTATCAAATGGTATAAATCATCACACTTTTCTCCCTTCATTAAGACCAAATAGCCACTTGTGATTTTCTTGGCTCCACCTGTCGTTGAATACCTACATCTTATGGAATCCAATTGGCCTAGTGATATTAGATTCTTTCACATCTTTGGGACATATGCTACACCACCTAAAGTATGAACCACTCCATTGAACCCAATACTCATGACATCACAAGTGGACCCATCACCTAAAGAAACAAAACATGTTTTCTTCTCTTTGTATGTATTGAAATATTCTTCCTTGGAGAAAATATGAACAAAACAACCTAAATCTAATATCCACTCATTATGAGAAAAAATGTTCATACCTTAGGAGATTGTGAGAGCATCTATAGTGTATTCATCTTCTGACATTGCAATATTGGCACTATCACCCTTCTTCCTATTAGCACATTCTGAACAATCCCTCTTGATGTGACTAAATTCTTTATAATGGAAACATTGCACTTTGCCCTTTCCTTTGGACTTGAATTTGCTACTCCTAGATACCCCCATGGATGACCTTCCTCCATTCCCTACATTCAGTACACTCCCACTCGCTGGTGATTTACTTAATGATTTCCTCCACACTTCCTTATTGAGTAAAACACTCACCACATCATCAAAATTCAGTATATCCAAACCCAAAGAATTACTCAAGACTCTGACTAAACCATCCCATCTTTCTAGTAAAGAGGATAACAACATCGATGCCTTAATTTCATCATCAAAGCTTATACTTGCCAAGGTAAATTGGCATGTGATTGGGTTGGACTCGTTCAAATGTTCAACAACAGTTTCACCTTCAACCATCTTTATGTGAAACACCTTCTTCATTATAATTTTTTTTTCGATGCCAATGGTTTCTCATACATCTATAACAGGGTAACCATGAGATCTTCTGTGGTTTTCTCCTTGGAAATATTAAAAACAACCAATGATGATAAAGAGAAAGAGATGAATTATTCCAAGGGCTTTTCTGTTAAGAAGGTTTCTTCATTTTTCTTCCAAAAGGATTATAGAGATTCTCCTAGTAAAGGTAGTCTTCTATTTGCGTTTTCCAGAATGTGGATTTTAAACCATTGAATTACTCAACCAAGAACTTTATGGATTCTTTCGTCATTGCCGCCATTGCTCCCACTTAAACCAAAAGATCTAATACTAGTTGTTACGATTGCAACCTTTCTAACAAAGGTTCCTAGGATGCAATAATAATCACAAAAAATAAAAACAAACACAAAAAACACTATAAGACACATGATTTATGTGGAAAACCCCAAACCAGGGAAAAACCATGAAGTGACAAAAAACTTTCACTACTCTGGAAGAATGAACAACGTCCAAGGCGCTTACAAGCTTCTCTTTCACACACACTCTATCACATCCTCTTTCACACACCCATAGAACTGAGAAGAACACCTTTCTCACATTCTCTCTCAACCTAAAGAAAACATGTTCTCTCACCTTGAAGAAAACCCTCTTCAAAGAGAACCTTATTCTTCTCTTCTCACTCTCTCCTACATAGCCATAGATGTTCAAACATACATATAAATACTCTAAGGAAATTAGGGTTGAATCAACCATCCACAAGTACACTTTTATCATTTCGTGCGAACTCAAAAATCGTGTCCTGGATAGTTCGATCGATCGATTGATCAAAAGTGTCAGGGCCAGTGACGTATTCTACTCAATCAATTCAGTTGCTCCAAGTTCGATTGATCGAGCATGTAAAATTGATATATGTCATGTCTTTTTCCATATGTAGCTCCTTGGATCATCACATCAGGCTTCACACACAACAATCCCCCACTTGGAGCCCGATCCATCTTCCTAGACGACTACTTGCTGCAACTATGACAATAGTCCTTCCACTGTGACCTTCTTGTGGTTCTTCCTTTTTTTTTTTGTCTTCAAATATGCCCCCGCCATTAGTATCATGAGATCCACCAACTGGAAATAGAGACACCTCAACAGGGACAAAGTAATATTGACCCAACATGTCCAATATATAAAGACAAACATGCTATGCATGGGTTGAAAAAAATCTTGAAATTAAGAAAATATGGTATGTTTCCCCTTTAACTTCACAAATAGATGAGGAAACCCCAAATAATTGTCAACAATGGATTAAAGATTGGTTTACATTTAGTGATAGAAAAATAAAAATAAAAAAGTGGTTATGTAAATATATTGCTATCATTTGCTAGTTTATATGAAAAGATAGAAATGCAGTTATTTTTTATAATAGACCATTTGACACAAGCTTAATATTATCTAATGCATGTGGATTAATAAAGGAGTTACATATATTGAATCTTCAACAAGAGGAAGAGGTAAATAAATGGAAGGGAACCTCCACGAAATGACTTCTTGAAGCTAAATTTCAATGGAGTTCAATCAATAAAAAATCAGTTCAATGGCACAGGAATAATTATTAGAGATAGTGATGGTTGGCTAATCATAGCAAGAAGTGGATGAAGAGCTCTAAGTTCACCATTGCTTGCAGAATGTGAGGCGACATTATGGGAATATGATCAGTTGTGGCATTTGGAGTTAAAAGGATTGTGGTTGAAGGAGATTCAACAGAAGTGATGAACTCCTTGAAGGCAAATCTAAAGGACCTATTGAGATTAAGAAGTTTTATGAGGATTGCAAAGAGCTATTTCATGAATTTGATTGTATTGAATTTAAACATATAAGTAGGGACGTAGCGCATGCAATAGCTAGGGATGGATGCACTTATTCAAGCATAAATACTTGTACAAGTAATCCACCACAATGGCCACAAAATATCATTGATGATGATATAAGATCCTACTTATATCTTCAAAATAAAAATCTCTATCAAGAATGAGGCTGAGAATGACATTCGTTGGGTCTCGAAAACTTCAAGCACTCCTTGCCAAAGACCTTTTACCCTTATCTCTCTCACAATATCAACATGTTGGTTAAGTTTTGGGTCTGTTACACTAACTTCCACAATTTTCATTTTTATTTTCTTCTTTTTCCCTTGAAGAGGCCTAGTTATATTTCTCCTTCAATACCATGCTTAAATATATAAAATCACCTCTGCCCCTTGTACTGGTTTCGTACCTGCAATCAGTAGCCTTGGTTGTTTGATCAATGTGTTTTGTATGTATGATTTCGATATTGATTTCATTGTTTTATGTATTGTTGTGTAGAAGTTTAGATTTCGAGTCGTATGCAACAAAATAAAAGATAGAAAATAGAGAAAACAACTATCACAAAAAGACACAAGAGACAATTTAGGTGATTCGGCTTGAAGCCTACATCCACAGGTGAAAACGGCGAGAAATTTCACTATGAACTAAAATAGAGATGATAATTATCAGTGCGGCTGCATGAAACCCCCAAAAAACCCAAATCAACGCATGAGTCGGGTCAAACCCCAAATCATCGGCTCTTTCTCCATATTGTCATTCGGGTCGTTACATCTCCTGTTGAATTCTAATCACTTTTCCAACATGTACCCTGAGAAATTTCTTTACCTTTATTTTTGTTGAATCTTAGGCCAACCCATTGGTTAAAAATAGTAAAAATTAAGTCTCATCACTAGCTTAATCACATCAATATCCTCTAATTGATGGATTGCATGCTTAAACTAAAAGGGACTGAAGGAACCATCGTGATCATAGAAATCCCTTGTAGCAACTCTTGGAATGAAAGAGAGAGGAAAGGAAAAAAAACGTGGCTAAATCCAACATGGTAATGTGAATGAGACTTAGACACGGTTCACTTAACACAACAAAGCCTTATCCCAACCATGTGGGTTCGTTATCAAAGATAAAAACGATAAAACTTAAGGTAATATGTTCCTGTCGTGGACAAGACTTGACCCTTAAGTTTAGTAGACAATCAGGCAGGATTTTGTAGGACAAATTAAAGTTAGCATAAAGTAAGAATGACATTAGGGGCCAACACATCAAAGCCGAAAAAGTGATATACAGCTTTTGAAGGATGCTTTTCACTTTTTGGCACTGATGTGTCAGCCCCTAATGTCATTCTTACTTCAGGCTAACTTTAAGTTGTCCCGAGTAAAAGGGGAGAAAGAAGAGATGGTTTGAAAATCTACTCCTATAGTGCTTTGTATGTAAACTAGGGATAGTGGGAGGTGGGGAGAGACAAGTGGATCACAAATTTCTAAGTTTGATTTCCACATCCACAATACAAAAAGGGGATTTTGGATTTTTTTTTCTTCTTGTTTTCTATATCTTTGTTCATTTTTCTGTAATTATATACATATGATAAAGAAGCCTTATCATAAAGCTGTTGTTAACTGCCAAATCCTAATACGTAATATATTCCAAAAAAAAAAAAAAAACAATGTGAAAAAACAATTGACTGTAAAATGGCCAAATTGCCCTCGATTGGGATTGAAGAAGAATTGTGAAGATTGTGTTGTAGTAAACACTAATAGTAATTAGTAAGAACTATTGCTTTAGTTCGGAGGAGTGAGTGGTCCTCACTAGTAAAGGCTTTAAGTCTTTCTAAGGGTTCTCTGATATCATTCTTTATTTTATATTTATTATATTTTCTTAATCATGCATCTAAGTTGTTTTCATATTTTAGAATTTAGTTTATTTTCTTAATTTCATACTTTCCTTTTTTATTTTGTTATTAGTTTATTTTCAGAATTTATATTTTAATTTATTTTCTTAATGTAGCATTTATATTATGCCCATTTTCTATCATTTAGATTATTTTCATATTCAAGCATTTTGGTTTACTTTTATATTGTAGCATTTTAGTTTGCTTTTCATAATCATGCATTTTGGTTATTAATAACATATTATGATATATAGATTATTTTTCTATTACCTATGCACAGCTTAGCATTTAGTAAATTTCAAGCAATCCACATCTTCAGACATTTCAATTAAATTTTTTATTTCTTAATAGTACATATTTTTTATTTTATTTGAGATTGTTATCCTTGCATTCCATATATTAACATGCATACTGATCTTATTAATCTCATATTTCTTGACTTATTTTGCTCCACTAGTTTACAAGTAGTTAGTTTGTCTTATTAATGTTTGGTTTAACTTTAATATTGTTTGCTTACATGTTTAGCACTAGCTTACTTTGTCTTGCTTGTTTATAAGTCCTAATCAAATTGAAAATTAATCTCGAATATATCTTCTACTCCAAATAAAGACGACTTAAATCCGGTGCTAGCACTTCGTACACGTGACTGAATTCCCAAAATTCAGCATCGTATTCGTTAATTAGAAATCATTATAAGAACTCCAAAAAAAATCTATAGATAAACTTTGGATAGAAAAAGTTCTAAAAAGAAATTTTGTTCAGCAATTACTCTTAACTAATTTTTAGTATTTGAAAAATCTCTTCCTATCATGATTATATGTCATTAGAGGACCTATCTATCTCCCTATACTTTTACTTCTGTATCAATCCATCTGTCTGAAGAATATCCAAATCCTTGATGTAAACATAAAGAAAAGCCACCTAATATCATTGTTTTAAGACCGCAAATTAAGAAACGTCCTCAATCATTCTTTTATAGGTTCTAATCGAGTGGCATAACCATAATTTTTGGGGAAGAATGGTTGAGTTCATTTTGGTCATTTACAATTAGCACACATGCTCAAACCTAACTATTATTTTTTTTTCTTTTTTGAAAAGGATCATCTCCTGCTGCTTCTAACCTGTTAAGGTCCTGTCTAACAGGTAACACAACACGACTGGTGGGTAAAAGTGAAAATCATGTTTCAAAAATTGTAATTCACTTTTTCTTGCCAATCATGTCGTGCCGCCTATTAGACAGGACCTTAACAGGTAATAAGGTGGCAAGAGAGGATCCCTTGTTTTTTCTGGTTAATGTTGGGCTATCCGCTACCTAGCTTGATTTTGGGTTAGGAACTCAAAGGAAGCAAAGGATCCGCTAACCTGTCTCTAACACACCCAAAATATTTAAAAAAAAAGGTTTAGGTTTGGGTAATTCTTACCTGGTTTAAATTTTGAGCTAGGTATAGGTCAGGTGCTCAGCTGTTGTTCTTAGTGACCAACCCTATTTGATCTGAGTCATATTCACCTTTATTTGAGACTATATCCTCTATGACACAGCTGATTGGTTCTCATGCCATTTAATACATAGGCTAAATCTTGAATTTTTTTTTTAATCAAAATAAATGTTCTGTCCAAGATTTGGTGTCTAGGATGGTGT
Source organism: Platanus orientalis (assembly GCA_025762735.1). Lineage (NCBI taxonomy): Eukaryota > Viridiplantae > Streptophyta > Magnoliopsida > Proteales > Platanaceae > Platanus > Platanus orientalis. The sequence goes on from JAOXJP010025322.1 coordinate 12,329, forward strand.
CCAGGACATCATGTTGGGACTTCACAAGGAATAAAATGGCGAGGGTTAAATAAAATTTCAAACTCCCACCCATTTTATTTCATATGGCATCTCTGGTATTAGGGCTGCAAGTTATCAAATATATATATATATATATATATATATCATTGTTATGTTCACATCCGAATCAAAATAAACTTATCAGATCCGTTTATATCAAATAGGATACGGACATATATCGATCTAATCCGTTTAAATATAATTATATATAGAATATAGAGTATAAACCGTTAGATTTAAAACTAATCCAACAGTCTTAAATAACCTAATAACTAAAACTCTAATACATAAACTCTTTACATAAAATTTTTACTTCATAATTGTTCTCTCCGTCCATCGCATCACTTATAAATACTACCACAACTATGTTGCGGTAGCGGAAGTTCACATCCACCATCCAACAATCTTCATAATGTTGTTGCTAGGCCATACAACATTGGAGATCTTGGTAATGATAGAGATGGGTTAGGAAAGACGCACTAGCAATGATAACATCTATGGAATTGTCTTTTTTTTTTGTTTCTAGATATCTGAAATCCGGATTAACATATAGGATACAGATATAGTTTTTTGTTATCCTTTAGTTAATGTATATGATACATGTATGCTCATATCCCGTCTGAATCCGGCCGGTTTGCAACACTATCTAGCATCCTGGACACCAAATCCTAAACAAGACATTTGTTCCCTTTTTTATTTTCTTTTTAAAACAATAATAATATGATTTTTTTTCTTTCTTTTTGGCATAGGCCGTTTGGATGCCAAAGGATCTAAAAATGTAAGGGGATACATGGGAATACATGGGGAGATTGAACAAATGTATCAAACCATAGGGTACATCATTAAAATTCATTTTATGTAAATGTAAAATTCAATTTACTTTCTTTTTTAATAATTCAACTAAAGATATCTACTCAAAATGTGTTATTGTCATTGAAACATTTTTTTATTGACAAATAAGATTGTATTACTGCGAGGAACTATATATAGAAGTCATTGAAACAACATAACAAGCACTTTTTTTAACGACCACTTTTTTACTTTTTTTATTATCTTCCTTGGCATTGGGAAAGGAAGATAATCAATTTATAGGTCGGATGTTGTTAGGACACGAATTATGGCCCCCAACCTTGATGGTTCGTAACCATTGCAGAGACAAAAAAAACGTAGAAGAGATAGAAATCGCTCCCATCTAAGCTGAATCCCCTCTGTCAATATACACGTACAATACACAATATAATTAAAATAAAATATTTATTTAATTTTTTTCTATTGAATTATGCTCACATTTTTTTAAAAGAATAATGTTCTGTCTACGATGTACATTCGCCCCCTCACAATGAGGGGTGAACAGTCGTCTGGACAAAACATTATTTTGGTTTTTTCATATAAAGAAGCATGCTCACAATTTACTTTGTCAAGTAAGTGTTTGTATATGTGTATATGGGACAAAATTTGAATTTCACCATCTAGTGACGTTGTTGAGATATGACGTGAATTCATAGGTCATTCAGCGAGAACTGTGTCCATGTTGGACTCTCATACGAAAACCACCACTGTTTTGGATTGTGGTGATGTCACACATTTTTTGGAAAGTGTTTTTCAAATTTAAACTACTAAAAACGTAGGGTCTCTTAAAATAGGGTTTGCTGTGGGATATTTTATTGGGAGTTCTCTCTCTTAAACCTTAAAATAGGATTTGGAAGAGAGAGGAGGTAGCCTGTGCTCTTGTAATCTCTGGTTTTACATAGTGAAAGCTCTCTTAATCGTATTTGTCCGTGGATGTAGGTTTTACGCAGAACCATGTTAAATCGTCTTGTTCTCTTTGTATATATGCTATTTGCATTAATTTATTATTCTATTTATTGCTGCATACAATTTAAATCTAGGCTTCTGCATAACAAATTGGTATCAGAGCTAGGTTGTGATTGAGTGTTTCGACATGGTGACAATGTACGAAATTGAGAAATTCGACGGGCATAATAGTTTCAGTCTATGGTGTGTGAAAATGCGTGCATTGTTGGTTCAAGAAGGACTGACCAAAACTTTGATGGAAAAGGAAAAGCTTCTTGCAACGATGAAGGAACACAAAAGGGAGGAATTTGACCTCAAAGCACTCAGTGCAATTCAGTTGTGCTTGGCGGATGAGGTGTTGAGAGAGGTTGCAGAAGAGGAGTCTACGGCTGGGTTGTGGCTTAAGTTGGAAAGTCTGTACATGACGAAGTCTCTCACGAATAGGTTGTATTTGAAACAACGGCTTTATACATTGAGGATGAGAGAATGTATGTTTATGAAAGCGCATCTAGATGAATTTAATAAAATTATTATGGATCTGAAAAACATTGATATTAAGATTGATGATGAGAATCAAACTATCATTGTTTTGTGCTCTTTACTTGCATCATATGAACACTTTGTTACGACCTTACTCTATGGAAACGATACCATCTCTATGGAGGATGTTAAGGCATCCTTGCATTCTAGGTAATTGAGGAAGAAGGTATTTGGAGAAGAGGGTGAGGGGCAAGCAAAAGTTCTATTTATGGAAGGAAGAACAAAGGAAAAAGGTTATGGAAGTAATAAATGTCAGTCTAGATCTAAGTCTAGAAGAAAGGACAAGATGCGGTGCTTTCGGTGTAAAGAATATGACCACATGAGGAGGGATTATCCAAAGCGTTCTAATAGGAAGAAGGGTGATAATCCCAGAACAACATTAGTAGAGGAATAAAAAGAGTACATTGGAGATGTTCTCACAGTCTCCAAAGGTATGGACACATTTTCTCATAATGAATGAATATTAGATCCAGGTTGTCCTGTTCATGTTTGCTCTATGAAAGAATATTTTGATACGTTCCAAGAGAAGAAGACAGTTTTTGTTTCTTTGGGTGATGGATCTACTTGTGACGTCACGAGTGTTGAGACAGTGAAGATCAAAATGTTTGATGGAGTGGTTCGTACTTTGGGTGGTGTGGCATATATCCCAAATATGCGAAATAATTTAATATCCTTAGGCTGGTTGGACTCCAATGGTTGTAGGTATTCAGCTGTAGGTGGAGCCATGAAAATCACACACGACTGTTTGGTCTCGATGAAGGGAGAAAAGTGTGGTAATGGTTTGTATCGTCTGATGGGAAATACGGTGATTGATAGTGTTCCTTTAACCTCGATGGGTAACTGAAAATGGAGTACACGAAATAACAAGTGCTTGTATATGGTCTCTTTTGCAGATGCAACAAATAAAGGTAGTGCAGGTTTCTAGGAAGCAGATGATGGTGAGGAGGTTCATGTGATTGGAGAGGATAAATCGAGGTCCCTCTCTGGAGTTAACTAAGCGAGTCGGCTCGGGACAGCTACACATGTGCATTAGTCGTGTTATGATCAAATCAGATGGTTTTAGGACCGGATTGATTCGATGGTATGTTTAGTGGTGGTTTGTCAAGGCCAATGATTGTTTGTGGTGATGACAAACAAGTTGCAATTCAGGTTCGAGGTGGAGGTGCGTTGCAAGTACATATGGCACAAAGTTTACTAAGAAGGACAAGTGTAGGTTTTTTCCAAGGTGGTTCTGGAATATGAGTCAAGGTGAAGTATGATGCACATGTCACAGGTTCTGTGTCTTATAAAGATAAAAGTGTTTGCAATATTCAAAGTTACCCTTCAGGGTTGTGTGAAAAAGATGGGAGTTGAGTTTCTGGTACTATGTAGTCTTGGTAGAATTCAAGCCAAGGTGGAGATTTGTTGAGATATGACGTGAATTGCTAGGTCTCTCAGCGAGAACCATGTCCATGTTGGACTCTTACACGGAGACCACCACTGTTTTGGATTGTGGTGAAGTCACACATTTCTTGAAAGTGTTTTTCAAATCTAAACTACTAAAAACGTAGGGTCTCTTAAAATAGGGTTTGCTATGGGATATTTTATTGGGGGTTCTCTCTTTTAAACCATAGAATAGGGTTTGGAAGAAAGAGGAGGCAATATGTGCTCTTGTAATCTTTGATTTTACATAGTGAAAGCTCTCTTGATTGTCTTTGTCCGTGGATGTAGGTTTTACGCCGAATCACGTTAAATCGTCTTGTTCTCTTTGTGTGTGTGCTGTTTGCATTAATTTATTCTTCTATTTATTGTTGCGTACAATTTAAATCTAGGCTTCCGCACAACAGACGTTTTAAAGAATCACGTTTATCGTGCCATAATGACTTTTTTCACCCTCTAAATTTGAATTTCAAACATAGTCAAATTTCACCCATTCCATGTAAATCGTTTTTAAAACATAACAGAGTTGAAGTGAAATATGCATATACATCTCTTATTCTTTTTAATAATCATCTTACAATCTTCTATAAAATTGTAATTTTCATTTGGTTTACTAAAGATACGCTCCATTGTTGTTGATGTTTATGGCCACAATCTTAATCAAAAAATAAAAATAAAAAAAAATGGAACTTAGTCAGACATGGTAGGTAGGGCTACAAGTTATTTGAAAAATTATCGTGTTCCAATCCGCATCGTATCCAAAATGAGCTTATCCGGTCCATTTATAAAAATATCCGTTATAAATGGTTAGGATACGGATATTTATTGTTCCATTCCGGTTAATATCCATTTCGTAAAAATATAACAATATATAGAATATAGAGAATAAATAGTTGAATTTAAAACTAATCCAATAATCATAAATAGCCTAATAACTAAAACCCTTAAAAATATATCAACTATTTACTT
>JAOXJP010025333.1:0-17089 GCA_025762735.1 Platanus orientalis
CACATTGGTTAGAATAAAAAACAATGTACAGTATATAAGTTCTAACTCTCCATTACTCTTGTGTATTTTGAGAGACTTACATTATTTCTCTTGACTGCTACAGTGTAGCAAGGTGTGTGCACACGCGCACGGATACAAGTAAAGGCTTAGGCACAAAGGCGCTTAAAGCACACTTTGCACTTTGCACGTGCGTATCGTCACGGAGTCGCATTAGGGGTCGCAAAATTCTTTTTCAATGGTCTAGATGTGATCTCATGGCATCCGAGTCATCCGTGAATAATAAGTCCAAACTTGGAATAGTGCGCGAATGAACCAGATCAAGTCCACTCGCCATAAGATGGGATTGACCAAAGTTGTGCTCAAATGAGAAGGACCAAGTCCATTCACCACGAGTTGGCCAGACCAAAGTAGTGTGCGAATGTGCCAGACTAAGTCTCACTCGCCACTAGTTGGTGTGCGAATGAAAGGACCAAGTGTCATTCGCCACGAGCTGGACAAGAATAAGTGACTTAACCTTGCATAAGAAGTGAGCCAAGGCCCACGAATGAGTGGACAAAGTATACAAATGAGAATTGTCATGTCCATTCTCCACGAGTTGGGTTCATTCGCGATGGCCCAAAACTAACATAGTCCAGAAGCGTCTCAGTCTTGCGTCTGACGCAAAAAAGAGCCCATGCCGAGGTTGGTAAAGGTCCATTCGCCCATTCTTGGACTGAATGAAGACCAATAAGAGGTTGACACCTCATGGGGAGTTGGTGGAAGGCCTCTTCCACTATAAAAAGGGGGCCCTTGGGCTCCCAAGTAAGAGAAGAGACCAAAAAATCTGAGAGCAATCTGAGAACAAGAACAAGGCAAAGAAGAAGAAGAAGAGGAAGAAGATGGTGGCGAATGAGGGTCTTTAGTTTCTCTCCTTTCCTTATATCTTAGATATGTGTTGCAAAACACACACTTCTTCAAGCCTATAGATTTACATCTCCCTTGTAGGAGTGTGTAATGCCTCATTGGGCTTGGAAACCACCTCAACTAAGTGTTGAAGTGTTCACCTTAATGAACATCTACAAGGTTTGATGGTGAAACCGTGGTCTTCTTGACTCGGTTCTCATATATGTTAATCAACTTGATGAGGGGACACTATGCCGAATTTTTTGGAAAATTTGGACTTGTCAAAAATTGAACGTTTTTTAACACCCGACTCTTTAAAGAATGATAAGTTATAAGGGGAGATATCCTACGTGTTTGTTGAGCCGTGCAAGCCCATTAAAAGACAAGGAGTTGATTCCAAGCTTAGTTGTATTCCAGAGGTAGTTTGGCACGTTCCCTTGCACAATCTTGTGGGAGGCATCAACTATCTTCAACAAATGCATAAAATAACAAATCTATGTCTCAGGTCACTCGGGTTTTATTTTTTTATTAAATTAAAAATACTTGACTTTAATATTATAAAATTAACGGATTTTTGAATTATTGGATTACAGATCCAACAAGAACACCTGTTGTGATCAGGGTATCCAATAGTTTGAGTTTAATCAAAATGTAAATAAACCATATTTGTATATGAAAGTGGAAATACTGTGATGGTGTTTTTTATTCTATATTGACGACGTACTATTCATTAAAAATGATTTATGAATGTTATTGAGGTTATTGTTACCCACTTATTTCACAATAAAAGCTTTGAGCAAAGCTTCCTACATTCTTGCGATACAAGTACATATAGGATCAATTTAAAAAAAAACAGTATCCAACGACACGAGGTGAAGAATCGGACAAAACAATATTAATGTGCATTAGTTATGGGTAATCTCACACATGCTATGTTTTGCACTAGACCAAATGTTTGCATTGTTATTGTATAGTAAGCAGGTAATCTCATATGTTTGTTTGGCAATTATACTGTATAGCAAACAAGTTTCAAAGCAGTCAAGGTCCAAAATATTAAACTATTGTTAAATAATTCTTTAAATACTAGAGAAGGATTAAAGAGTATTCTCTTACCTATGGGAGTGAGGACATATTAGCAATACGTTACATTGACTCTAATTTTTAATCAGATAAAAATAGTTAGACCGTGTTTGGCAGCCACTTGTAATGAAATGATTTAATTTCAAATTTCCAAGGCATTTGTAGTCACAAGGTGTTGATTCAAAATGAACTCATTCAGATTTATACTTGATACACATGTATCTTTTCATTTTATAAAAAAACTAAGAAAACTTTATTTTTAATTTTAGTTGACAAATCCGTATAAATCTAATGAGTTCATTTTGAACTATCACTTTGTGACTACTAACGCCTTTGAATTTTGAAATGAAATTATTGCATTACAGGTGGCTGCCACACAGGCCCTTAAAGTTCTAGATCAGGCTATATCCTTACTCTTAGAGGAGGTTTTGTTAAATGGAAGAGTGTGAAGCAACAAATGTGTAGATGGTTTCTTGAGAGGCCAAGCATATTATAGCTAGTGAAGTGGCAAATTAATTAAGAAATGAGCATGATTCCAAAGGTTCATTTTGGGGCTAAAAATCTTACTTTCGATTCACTAGTCATCAATTGTTCTATATAATGAAAAATTGTGGTGTATACTTCATGCTAAGAAGCCACATTTTCCATAAAAGGGGAAAACACAGAATCAGAGTTCATCTGATACAAGACATTAACAAAGAGACATCTTTTTTCGAAGATTGCTACATTTGATAATCTAACAAACCTGATGGCGGTCAAAGTCATTGCCTTCTAATGTATTTGATGCTTACATTTGTAGATGAGATTTAGATATGTAAGATAATATCTTTCAAAGCAAGCGAGAGCTTAATATTGCCTAACAAATTAAGCTATTTATAGGCTAATTATTTATTAGATCTTGAATAATTAATCAATAATTTAATGAAGAATGATTGTCTGTGTTGATACACAGACCTCTGTAGGAGTTCCATTGATTGACATATGATAACAACAACAACTACAACGAAAGCCTTATCCCAACCATTTGCGATCGGCTAGCTACACGAATCACGTTCTGCCATCCCACTCTATCCAGGGCTTTAGTTCAGCCTTTTTAAAACTTGAATGTCAAACCTGTGTCAGAATGTCACATGAGCATGATGGCACCATGACACAAAGAACTAAAAAGGCATTAATATTGCAAGAGAAGATTAGGGGATTAGTATAGATGCTGAGATGATACAAGTCATTATCACCTAAAATAAAGATTTTTTCTACAGGTAAGACTCAAAGAATAAAGCCACAAAAACATAATAAACCAAAATAAAACTCTTGCATCACATTCCCCTCCCTCAAGTATCACATTAATTTTCCATGGAAGCTTGAAGTTATCGTTACTGACATGGGGAGCACAGGCATATTACTGCTACTTCATATATGTACAATACAGATACAAGTCATCATGTTATGAAACATGACTTCTTCTTCTTCTCCGGATGGCATTTAGCAGGCTTGGAGGAGATTCCTAAAGCTGTTTGGGAATGTATCTCCGGAGCCCTCTGTAGGAATGTGTGAAAGGACACTAAAAATTAGGTGAGAACGAATCTTGTAAGAACTGTGAAAACGGCATCAGAGTACAGACACATCAGCCTTGAAAAGTGATAGGTGCTTCCCAAAAAGTGCAAATCACTTTTTGGTACTGATGCATCAGCTCCTCTGGTGCCTTTTTCACGGTTCTCATGAGATTCTTCGTTCTCACATAATCCAAGCCCGTGGAAGGAGAGATTCAAGAGAATCTTTGAGAACAAAGTTGCTAACCCAGATACTCTACGAGACATAATCTACAAGTCCGTCATGACTGGTGCTCGATAAGCAAGGTCCAAGACTGGTGTTGTTTGAAAATTTCATGTGTTGTTGAATTTGGTATATCTTTCTAGACACCTACTTTGACAACTGAACACTTTTTTGAACATTTTTACCCCCAACACAACACATGACAGATTATAATTCACCATATAAACTACGGGCACTTTTGCATCACAAAAAAATTGTTGGGTAATTTTATTCATGCATGATATTTATTGTGAGGTGTTATAACATAAAATAAGGCATCCTTAAGTAACTAAAAAAGATATTAGCTAGGTATAGAATTGATTATCAAAGTTCTAGTAAACGTAAAATGTCCCCATCAGGGATTAAGATTAGGCATCAAACTTATATGGTTGTCACACTTGAGGATGTTATACGATATCGTGATGATATCTCGATTACTAAAGTAAGTAATTAACTCTGAGCCTGTATATGATTATGTATTCTCAATTTTTAAGTGTCATATATATTGTCCCTAGACATGAAATATTGGTTTTTCCAAATGTACATTGTTTTTTTTTTTATTATTATTAATTTGTAAATTAGTGGTGTCTAACAAGCTATATCAATATCATTGGCTTTTTTTTTTTTTTTTTTTTTGGTATTTTTATATATGTACTGTGGAATTATGAATGCTTAGCAAGGAAGCCATTATGTTTCTATAGTTTAATATAATTGGACTTAAATTATGGATTCAATGTCTATTTAATAAAGAGTTAAAAATGAAATTAAAAATATTGTAATGGGAGGAATTTATTTTTTAAAAGATAGTTTCAAAAAAATGCTTTAAGTATTCAATCATATTTTATGAGTCTATCCAATCAATATGGTAAGCACTGCATTCAAAATTAGCAAAACCCTAAAAACCCGTAAGAGTTATGTTAAGACGCTTTGATACTGAATATAAAAGTCAAGGGGGTGGTCAAGGATAGGGATGTCTCCTGAACATTTGTTGAACTTGGCTTGTGTTGGTGGGAAAAATTGCTTCTTCCTCATGTGGTTCTAGGTATGAGTTGCCCGAGTGACTGGAACGGGTCCAATACATGCCTCAACAAAGAGGACTTTTCGCAAACTTCAAAATGAAAGAAATGAGAAAAGTTGAACCAAACTCTGTTGTTGCAATAACCAATTACACAATACAAACGTCTTGTTTAACTCTAAGAGTCCATAATCTCTCCAAGAGAGCTAGACTACTCGATGTAGAACAAGTTGGTGATAGAATTTAAAGAATGAACTAGGTTTTATCCTCTCAAACCGAATTATAGACTAAGCTAAATTACTCCAACTCCTACTCCTACTCTTAAGATAAAAATGAAAATTGATGTTGATGTTGGGATCTTTTCTTCTCTGCATTATGTCTATTTATATCGAGTCAATCGGTTAGAATAGTTGTACTCCTTTACGGCACTTGGTGGTTTCTTCCACTTTCCACCCCTTTTCACTACCAAAGTCGTTTTCTTCTGTTACAGCAAATACCCGTCATGGGGTGCATAGTGGCTTTGTCCTGCCTGCTTCATGCAAGTGATGATTCATCTTTGTTGCAAGTTGGTTGTCATGACACATGTCCTTACGTTGACTCTATCACCCATCCTTGCTTGTGGTTTTATCACTAGTTCCATTAAATCCACATGTTATCTACGTGTAGGCAAATCTTTTAGATGGTACACCAACAAATTCCCCTCACCCCACACGTGTCTAGTTCAAATCTTTACTAGACACATGTGACTTTCTTCTGGAGCTTTGGGTTCATGCACTTGAATTGTACTGATTATTTTTAGTAATTTGCGTTCAATGATGTAACTAATTTGACTAGTTAATCCCAAACGGTGCATCTTCCAGGACGAAATATCCTCTATCACTAATTACTTCCAGGATTTGCCCGACTCCCAATGATCTTGTGCAAAATGAACAGCTGCTCTTGTGTAGAAAATCGAACCTTCTTCATCACTTCCTAGTAACTTTTTTCTCTACGGGTCTATAAATACCAACACTAAACATCATCTTATGTTCACCCATTTTTGTGATGATTTTCTCTTACTCCTTCTAATACCATATCAAAGAGCTTTGATATTTTGGAGTGGTTTCAAACTTTTTTAAATGGGATAGTTCATCTTCTTAACCTATACCTAGTACCCGAATTTACTTATTCATGAGAATGTTCGATATTAACTTCTCACGCCATGTTCTTCACTCGGACCACCAACCCGCTGCTGGAGGCTGGGAATCTTGTCTCGATCTCTTTATCTCAAGAAGCGGGAAAATCACATGGATCCCTCAATTGTTCCTAGGGTACATCTTAAGCTATGGAGGAATAATATTATGGGTAAGGATGAAACGCCATTTGTCCCACTAGAGATGTAGTTTTCCCTTACACATCACTTACCTCCTATTTATGTCATGGTTCCGTAAAAAAGGCATTCATTGGGTGAGACGTAGTAGCTTTTTGCTCTCTTAATCTATAACTATCGCTTGAGAAATCCTTGAGGAGGCTTTTGCTGAGGTGAAAAACACACATCATCCATGTCCCTCAACAAGTTGTGACATACAGGTTGAATAGTTTTTGCGGAAGCCCATGTTCTAACCCATGTTCGTCACCAACTTCTACACCCTTTTCTCCATGATTTGCAAGCCATTTTATGCTTTGAGAAATGATGTACAACCTCGATATAAGCCTTTGTATTTACATCATTTCGTTAACATAGAACATTTTTTCCCTTAGACATTATTTGTCTCAAGAAGAGTCTTTGTAATTTTCGACTTACATATATATAATGAAATTTTGTTTAGACATTTCTTGCCCATTGATTCTTTTCTTTTTATTATAATTTGTCGCATCAGACACTTTTTATTATGGCACATTTTTTTGTCTTTACACGAACCATAGCATTTGGCTCATGTTGCATTGTGTATGACATTTTTATCCTCGAATACAACTTTCCTTTGATATAGAGGTTTACGCTGCTTCAAGAACTCATCATTGAGTTCCTCCTCGGTATACACAAGTTGACAAATATCTTTACAAAAAACTTTATTGTCTTGGACTTTTCATTCTCAAATGGATGACTGCTTTATTTTACTCAAATTTTTTACTCTTAAAGGTAATACTGCCCCCCAAAAGATACTATAGGTTCTGCCCTTTCTTGGGATATGACCCTCAATGTGGCTAAAGTTGTCTTAATGAGCCATTTTAAGCCCCTAGAATGATATGTTAGGACTGTAGGACTTCACTGTCGTGAATCCTCCAAAGGATGATATCTCCTTGACACATAACTTGTCAAAGTTGACCCATTTTTTGCTTACCATAGAGGCTATGCCCTTCAAGGTCTCAAAATTCATACTTTTCCTTAACCCTTTAGGCTCTTAACTTCCTCCATTTCCAATTTCTTCTCCCAAGTTAATCTTGACCCCAGGTAAAGAACTTGTTTCTTGTTGATCCTTGTCGCACTAGCCTCGTTCAACCTTAGCCGCTGTAAAGCTTTCGACGCTTTAATTAAGTATTTTTCTGTTTCGACATCTTGCTCCAAATAGCATGAGTCATGGTGATCGACCTTTTTCTGAGGCAAGATTGTTTGATTCTCCCATATTACGTTGATGGTAGTTACATTGATGTTTGTTGGCTTTGACATTGTGGTAACCGGCCCCTATCATGTAACAAAACGGATTTTGCACTCGATGGTCACTTTACAACCCTTGACAGTTGCCCTACTGATCATGACCATATTAATATCGACCTATATCAAGACAAAGTTAGCCTTGTCTCCTTTTGCTTGGTGCTTCATTTGGCATGCCAATTTGCTCTCCTTTTTTTACTTTCTCCTCAATTACTTCTTTGATTGCGATTAGATCAATATCGACCAATCCATCAGGAGGTTTAGCCTTCTTTTTCCCCTCACAGGGAATCAAATGACTAACGTACTTGAATGCTAGTTCCTTGGTTCCTTGAGGATCGGCGTTGAGTTTTAGTGGCATTGTGTTTCATAAGAAATTGATTTTTCCCACTTACTAACTCACCACATGGTCTCTTATCTGCTTGCCGTGAGATTTTCCTAATACACGTTTCGTGTGATCGCCTCTTTGTTTCATTTTTAGCACTTTGAACGTGTACCGACTTTATACATTGATCATCACTTTATCGAATTAGGGGTTCGAATCCTCTTTTGTGACCTCGATGTAGTAAATTTTGCTTATATGGAGGGTGCATTTTTTATCTTTGTTCTCACACGGTTGTCGATAAGAGTTGTATTGATTCATGGAATCCTCTTGAGATATACAACCTACACTTTTCAATAATTGAGCTTATAGTTTAAGGCAGGCCATACTGTCGGGATTTTTACCCTCCATCGAGAGGTTTCATGGGTTTCCTTCAAGACACGGATACCCTTTAAGCCTTTCTGGGCATGGTAAATTTATGACTTGATCGAACCAATCTTAGCCCGATAAAGGTCATCCTTCATGGCCATCTAATTCTTGTTAGGCCTTTCCATATAGATTTCCCATCAAGATCTTAAGCAGTTGGTTATCAAGACCAACTACCTCTCGACCTTACCCCTCCCGTCTTCTTGGGGTCTTCGGTATTGAGTTGTTGGATTTTCTCTCTTTAAACCATTCTCTAGGGCTTTTCCCTGACCCTTTTTCGAACTGACCCTACTCGACCATTATCCGGAATGTTGCAGCATTTGCCTTGACCAGCCTATTGAATGCATCAAGTTCACTCTTAGACCCTTAGGGATTCCTGCACCATAATCTCCCATGAAAGGGATCCTTCTTGTTTTCCAAGGTGTTAGACTCTTTTTCCCTTTGAAGTGATCTCTCATTGCGGTCGCTAAACTCTGTGTTGGTGGGAAAAATTACTTCTTCCTCACGTGATCTTGGGTATGGGTAACCCAAGTGACTGGAACAAGTCCAATACATGCCTCAACAAAGAGGACTTTTTGCAAATTTCAAAAGAGAAGAAATGAGAAAATTAGAACCAAACTCTGTTAATACACTAACCAATTACACAATACGGGTGTCTTGTTTAACTCAGAGAGTCAATAATCTCTCTAGGAGAGCTAAACTACTCAATGTCGAACAAGTCAGTGATAGAATCTAATGAATGAAGTAGGTTTAATCCTCTCGAATCAAATTACAGACTAAGCTAAATTACTCCTACTCTTAAGATAGACCTACTCCTACTCCTACTCCTACTCCTACTCCTACTCCTAAGATAAAAATGAAATTTGATGTCGATGTTGGGATCTTTTCTTCTTCTGTTTCTCATTTATTTATATCGAGTCAATCAGTTACAATAGTTGTAACTCCTTCTTCACGTCACTTGGTAGTTTCTTTCATTGTCCACCTCTTTTCATTATCATTGTCGTTGATTTATTATGGTAAATGTCCGTCGTGGGGGATGTAGTAATTTGTCATGGCTACTTCATGCAAGTGATGATCCATCTTTGTTGCATGTTGGTTTCCATGACATGTGTCCTTACGTTAGCTTTGTCACACATCCTTGCTTATGACTTTATCTATGGTTCCATTTAAATTCATGTGTTATCCACCTATAGGCAAATCTTTTAGATGGTGCCAACAGCTTATCATAATATTATGTAAGCCCACAACCCAACCAAGCGATGTCCTAGGTGCTATGTATCATAAGAACCTTAATGGTTCTCATCCCATTTATCAAAGTTCACCATTCATTAAATCAAGTGGCACCACTGGCACTTGTTCGTTTGATTCTACGAGCTTAAAAAAAAAGTTTACAAGACTCTTAGAGGACATTTGGATACACAAATGACTTCATTTGCAATGTCATTCTAGTGCATCATTTAAAATGAAGTAATCACCAAAATGATAAATTAATCAAATATAAAATCATATCATTTTTAGAGTATTCATTCTTTTGAAATGATTTCTATTATTATTTTTTATTTAGGAGACTGACTTTATTTCTGTGAAGATTCTATACGTTGACCCCTAACCTCTGCCCGCCTCCGCCAATGGTCAAGCATGCAGAAACATCAGTGCCACAAATGATTTTCACTTTTGGGGGGAGTGTGTAAATCACTTCTGACGCTGATGTGACCGCCCTTTGACTTAGGTGTTTTTGTACACCAAGCATAGAAAAGCATCGCCAACTTTATTTGAATGATTCACTTCTATAATCAAATATCCTATAAATATTATAATTTGGGGATCATAGGTGTCGAAGCACTTCCTTATTGATTGTATTATATAAACTAACATATTTATAAATGAATAAATAAAATAAAATAAAATAAAACTAATAGATTGTTATAAAGGCTTCATGCAACACTATAACATGACACCCTACACGGCTAAACCCCTTAAGATCGGAATGACTGTGGATGTTGTGATAAGATGAAATGGGTACCCTAATGGTTATCTTATGGAAGATTAGCACACATTTTATGAATTGAATTAAGCTCCTTTATATAGGTAATTATATAGGAGAAGCCAGATTTGGTAAGACAACTTAGAGAGTGGCTAAAGTTGGATGACACAGCAGCACAAAACTACACTTTTGGGGGGGTGCTTTTCACTTTTTGGCACTGATTTGTTGGCGCTGATGTCATTCCAACTTTAGCCACTCTAGTTGTCCTACCCAATCGGTTTACCTACCAAAAGGTTTCCCTCTAAGATATCAATAATTGTCACCCTCTACAAAAACTATTGGATTGGAATGTTTTTATGGTAGGGCCCACTTGAGGTCGCTAACAAGGCAACCTATGGTGCTTGATTGTACCAGTAACATAGGGCCGGAGAGGCCTTGGTCTACTGTAACCGCTTGACTTATCATGGGATTGAATCCATGACTTCTCAGTTGAAGATTAGAGCTGGGATTAGGTACTGAAATCAGTTTTTCCAGATGTATTAGAATGACATTAGTGACTTACACTTTTTGGGGGGTGCTTATCACTTTTCAGTGCCCATGTGTCCACCCCCTGGTGCCATTCTAAGACATTAGGAAAAACTGATTCCCGTACATAATCTTTTCCAGAAGATGAGATGTCGTAATTAGTGATCCGAATGGTCTTATCATAGTGACAAATCTGGGTGTGATTTGACTGAAGTTTGAAATTCAAATCTCAAGGATGAGAAGAAAAAAAAAACCCACATTTGTGATTGTGATAGGATCATTTGGACTATAGAGAGATTTCAAACTATAGACAATTTTCTCTCAATATCATCAAATTGTTTATATTGAAGATCATATCCTCTGATATTGAAAGATATTTAGAACGTTGGCTGCGGAGTGTCCATTTATCCTACCATTTCTTAAAATGATCTAATTGAATGGTTTTAACTTAAGAAGGATCTCCTTGGTTGTTTTTCTCACCTAACCTTTTCAAGGATCTCCCACCATATAGCTTGCTCTTCAGCCCTCGTCCACTAGAAAGAGGAGGAAGGTTGAGGGTATTCCCCAAATTTGAATATCTACATATATTTAAGAATAAGAAATATTCGTGTTTATTTGCTATTTGAAAATTAAGGTTTTGAGTAGTGACACAAATGTTTTGGAGCTAAAACCAAAGTGTGGGAGAGAAGAATAGTGGAATGTGGTTGTTAGTAAAAGTAATAAGAGTGGTAGAGATTATAACATCGTAGAGAATAAGAAAAATATGTCAGAGATTTATATCACTAATTCAAAATTGTATGTGAAAAATATGGCTATAAACAAATTGAATACAGAGTGAATAAAGGTATATCCAAATTTGATTCGTTATAATTTTAGGTATATTCGAATTCAGTTCAATAAACAACAGATATTTCAAAACATCATTTGTATTTGTGTTCGTGGAGCTGATGAAAACATAGCCATATTCAATTAATTTATAATCGAATAATGAACAATGAACGTATATCCATATTCAATTTATTTATAATTGAATTATTACTAAATAGATCGAATATTTAAACAAATCAGATATAGATGTATCCATATTAACTTTAAGTGGATCAAATACTAAGTGAATACCAGATAAATACAGGGATGGTTAACAACCATACTTGTTTCCAAGGCAAATACAAGGAAGAAAGGGTACTTTCGTAATTTCGATTAAAGCCGTGTATAGGTGTCGACCATGAAGAATGTAGTATCCCCTTAAATAAAGGCGGGCGTGAATGGCACTTGTTCAACTTCAATCTGAGAAAAGAGAAAAAGAGAAACGGAAAACTAAGAGGAGGAGAAACAGAGAAACACTTGCAGAGAGAGAAGGAGAAATGTCGTGGCAAACTTACGTCGACGATCACCTAATGTGCGATATAGAAGGCCACCGTCTCTCGGCGGCGGCCATCGTCGGTCACGACGGAAGTGTGTGGGCTCAGAGCGATTCATTTCCTCAGGTTCTCTCCTGTTTACCCATGTTTTTTTCTAGGATTTCGTATAATCTGGTTTGGTTTTTATGGATGATTGATTTGATTCTGTATATTGATAGTATTAGTGGATCACTTTCTTATCGTTTGCTTGATTTGATCTGTTTTTTTTTTTTTTTTTGTTCTAACTGATTCCAACATTTTTTTTCTAGACCTTGTTTGGTGAGGTTCTGTCATTTTATCTATCATGGGTATACCCTAATTTTTCGATCTGGATCGATTTGTTTGTTGGTTGAGATGGGTCAATGATCAATGTGACGAAGTTTGATTCTATTTTTAGTAATCTTGATTTGATGTGGTGTTTTTGTTCTGGTTGATTTTGTGTATGCTGATTTGGTAAGAAGTAACGATCGAATTCAATTGGCTGGATTTTGAAATATATGTAGTTGTGGATTCATTTGAGTTAAGGTTGATTTTTCATAGAGATCCGTCGATTCAATAATGTAACTCGTCAGATTGCTTTTCGAGACCGGTTATGATTAGGTGTACCTGTAAAATGTAGCTTCTTTTGAAATCCTTTCTGTAATATACATTATCATGATCTATAGTTGGTTTAATTTTTTGTGATTGATGCTATATTGGCTTTGGTTTATGTGTTTGATAATTTATTTTGTCTATTTCTTGAGATGCGGCTTAAATGTTTCCAATCCTACTACGCATTTAGTTTATGTTTTTCGTGTATGTTGAAATTATTCTATCAAATTGGTGATATGATATGGAGATGGGAGCTATTATTGCACTTGATTGATTGGGATTTTTTGGAATTAGGTGTATGTTTTGCCGACCTGAAAACCAGTATCTTTGCAGGTCTTGGCAGTATTTTGTAGTGGCAAAGCATGGAGCTTGAATGACTATATTTGAAACTCTGGATTTTCTAGTGCTTGAATCTTTTCTGGGCTTGGATTATGTGAGAACGAATCTCATGAGAACCGTGAAAACTGCACCAAAGGGGCTGACACATCAGTACTGAAAAGTGATTTGCACTTTTTGGGGGGCACTTATCACTTTTCGGTGCTGATGTGTCCGTACACTGATGCTGTTTTCACAGTTCTCACAAGATTCGTTCTCACCTAATTTTTAGTTATCTTTTCTACATGTAATTGGGTCAAAAAATATATGAATAGCAGTTTGTCTATACATGGGATATGTCTCATCTTTTATTCTCCATTTTCGGTTGGAGACTTGGTGAGATTTTCTGTCCAAGTAAAAAACAGTAGGTATTTATGTGTATTCCTACACCACTGCTACATCTATGAGTTTTAATTACTTGAATATTTGTTTGCTTTTGTAAATAGATAAGTCTAATCTTCTGTTTTGTGCACAATTGTTCCTAGATGTTATTGATCTTTTATGTTGCAATCACTAGATATGAAGAGCCTCTGCTTCTTTTTTGTTATATATTTGCAGTTCAAGCCCGAGGAGATTACGGGTATCATGAATGATTTTGCTGAACCAGGCTACCTTGCTCCTACTGGCTTATTCCTTGGGGGTACCAAATACATGGTGATTCAAGGAGAATCTGGAGCTGTAATCCGTGGAAAGAAGGTGATATATTTCTATTCCATACCTTTTCCATCCATGATTTGGCCACATTTTTTAGATGAGCAATGAAGTTCTCATCTTTATTTATTAGTATAAATATATACGGTTTTAACTTTTCATGTCTTACTATATATCTGGATGTGTATGTGAACTTATATTCAACTTTATGGACTGCATATTACATGAGCAGATATGCTCTTTGTAGAATACATTTTTTCTTAGTTCTGTACATGCAGGGGAACACATCAAGGTGCTATATATATGGTCCCATGTATGCATGTGTTATAAATAAAGCCCAGATAAAATCTTTCTGAAGTCATGAGCTCAATTGATTGGCATTTTGCTTCACAACCATGGTTCACTAGATGTATTAATGGTTTTGGGATGACGTAACAGGGTTCATGTAGCCTACCCCAAATAGTTGGGATAAATCTTTAATTTTATTTTTTATTTTGTGGTAAGGCTGTTTGTTGGGATAAGGCTGTTTGTTGTTGTTGTTGTTGTTTGATTTTGTGGTAAGCTTTGGCTGGCCTGATATCATCTGTGACGCCCCTCTCTGCAATGCACGAGGGCCGAGGCAGAGGGGGGGAATCAATTCACAGTTGGAGTTGTCATTTCACCCTCAAAAGGTGAATTGATTCCCCCCCCCTCTGTCTCGGCTCCTGAGCGTCACAGAGGGGGGTGGCGCAGAGGATATCGCCCCTGGTGTACCACATTCTCAGTTTCTAGGTGTAATTGGTGGCTACGCCCTATAATATCAAATGTTATATGTAGAATGATTATAGATTTATTATTATTATTATTATTATTATTATTATTATTATTATTATTATTTTGTGTGTGTGTATGATATTCATACTTGAAAACCGATGATACTTCTATAGATACTTTTGATCCTTATTGCTCAGGTTGTTGGTTTTAGCTTATGTAATTGTGGCTTCTGCCTTTGAGTACTGCACTCATCAGGATCTATTTCGAGTTCAATCTTTGCTCCATGGTGCTTACTTTAGGAGTGTGATTTACATTTTCTGGTTGCTGTGAATAAAGGCCAAGTTTAGATGCGTAAACAAACAACTATCCATAGTCCTTGAATCCAATAAGAATTGTGTGCATCAACTGACAACCCCAACCCCTGGAATTCCTGATATCTTTGCTTCTACTCATCTTTCTAGTCTTTCTGGAGCCTAGAAAGATCTGCTGCACACTCGTTAGGTACATATGTGGGCTGTGAGACCCCGGCACACCTACTGACCCACATGCTGAAATGGTAGTGACTGAATCTTAAATAAGAGAATTCTTTGTTGTTGCTCTTATCTGTACCTTATGAAGAAAGGGGTTGAGTCTATTAGGTGCAATGTATGGACACGTGGCATTCAGCACAGAAATGCTCTCTCTCTCTTTTAGGTATATATATATACCTGTTTTTTTGGATAACGAAGGTAGAGCACCTGACTAAATCATCGGGGCAAATTACTGTCTTTCACTCTTTATGAAAAACATAATTGTTGGGTTAATGTCTTGTATTCAACCCGAGATATAACCCGAGATGATAACCCTAATATGACCCGAAAACGGGCGAAGGTGAGCAACACCGAATTTTTCTGACCCGTTTTATCCGAGTTGGGGTTTGGATCCGACCCGCGGTAATTAGGGTTTTGGGGGGTTTATATTTGGGGTTTCTCAGTTTCCGTGCCACTGCACTGTTCATTGTAATCTCTATTCTTTGATCATAGTGAAAGCTCTTCTCTGTTTTCGCCCGTGGACGTAGGCTTCAAGCCGAACCATGTAAATTGTCTTACTCTTGTTGGGTGATTGATTTTTGCTTTATTTTCTGTCTTCTTGTTTGCTGCATACAATCACAGATCTAGGTTTCCGCATAACAATAATCAAGAGAGCTTCTTTTACTTATAATTACTCGTATGATTTATTTGGCAGGGATCTGGTGGTATCACTATAAAGAAGACCAACCAAGCCCTAATTTTTGGTATCTATGAGGAGCCCTTGACTCCAGGACAGTGCAACATGATCGTCGAGAGGTTGGGGGATTACCTCATTGATCAGGGCCTGTAGTTCTGGGTTGCAATCTATAATGATCTTATTTTTCCTTTGGGCTGTAATTTTTTTTTTTTTTTTTTTTTTTTTTAAGCCTTTTTT
Source organism: Platanus orientalis (assembly GCA_025762735.1). Lineage (NCBI taxonomy): Eukaryota > Viridiplantae > Streptophyta > Magnoliopsida > Proteales > Platanaceae > Platanus > Platanus orientalis. Next base: position 15,889 of record JAOXJP010025333.1, read on the forward strand.
TTGGGGATTCTGGGCTTGCATCTTCTTCCTTCTGTAGCCATGAATTGGCAATGGAGTTGACAATAACCATGTTGAGGACAGAAACAGTTGTTTGGTATCTCAGGATCATTTGATCTCGTATCCCGACCATGTTCCCGGAGTCAATATGTTTCTAGTTGAGTTCCATATTTGAAGTTTTGTTGATCCTTGGATTTTCTTTTACTTGCCTTGCAACTCATTTTGGTTTGATTAGCCATGCTTTTGTCTTTATTTTTTTCTTTATTTTTGGTTGACAGCCATGCTTTTGTCAATAACTTGAATCAGTAACAATTTCCATTTATTTATAATTTCCATATTAGAATCAGTTGTAAGGAGTTCAATGTCTTAAGGGTGTAGGAGAGGATAAAGTTAATATACTTAAGGGTGTAAGAGAGGTTCGAGTTAATATATTTAATACATTTCAACACTCCCCCTCCCCTTTAGGAGGCGGCGGGATTTGGTGCGACCCCTTAAGTAGGCCTAAGGTAGGGGCTGACACATCAGCACCGAAAAAGTGATTTATACTCAAAGTTGATGCTTCTCATTTTTTGGCGCTAATGTGTTGGCCCCTAATGTCAGTCCTACTTTAGGCTAACCTAGGGTAGGTAGTCCTACCAAATCCTTAGGGCTTTTGGAGGGACACTCCTGGATAATGAACTAGGCACCCATAGAATCGTCGCGAGTCCATAAAAGGTGCATACATGTGCACAAAGAGCCAGGGAGAATAATTCTGTCTCAGGGGAGATTTCATGACCTATAAACCTGTTCTGATAGTGTCTTAAATAAAGCAATTAGCTCTCCTAAAACCCTAAGGTTCACAATGGAGTTCGTTAATGCATATGATATTGAATCTCAGGTTGTCCTATATATACCTCTCAATTCCTCTGATAAATTCCAACGGTTTGAACATTATTATTTATTTATTTATTGGGTGAACCAATGGAGACATTGACCGTCAAAACCCATCTGTTATAGATCTTCTGCCATACAAGAAATAAGGAGTGCAAAATAACCATTGGATTTTAATCTCGTATAGGATCTATAGTGATGCTTGCCTTTATAGGCCATTGGGATATTCTACCAGCCCCCAAGATAAAATATTCAAATCCTTGCATCCAATAGGATGTGTTAAAGTGAGAAGCCTCTTTAATTAATCCACAATAGTTGGTTAAAGTAAGAAGCC
>JAOXJP010025344.1:0-31387 GCA_025762735.1 Platanus orientalis
CCTTGAGCATCCTCAAGTTTGTAAATAAGTCTTTCTCACCGAACATGTGTCTAAAACATTCACTATCAAGATACCATCTTGATGAGCTTCTGGCTTTTAGTGTGGTGTGAATGACCAAACACTTCGGGTCATCCTTTCTCACCCATACTCTCTTAACCTTGGAAGGTTTATATATTTGCCTTTTAGCACTTTGTTGGGTTAAGTCCTTCTTTGTTTAAAGGTTTCTATTTTCAATATTTGAAAATAGTTTCTCTTATTGACATTATTCCCATTTTTCATTCTTTGGGATTTCATGTCATTTTCCATTTTTCTACAATCCACCTTAATGTGCCCTTCTAAGCCACAATAGTAGCAATAGAATAGGGGCCTTCTAGGTGCATGGGATTAAGTTGTCTTCCTTCTAGGTTGTTCATTATAAAAGGATTGTTGGGCTCCTTTAAGTTTCCTATATTGATTAGATTGTGTCATAGTCTTCCTAAAAGTGGAGGCATTCCCTTGAAATCCTTTATAAGTGGAAGCCTTGTTTACTTGAAACTTGTTTCATGCCTCCTTAGCATAGGAATAAGGCTTGCTCATTTCTTAAGCTCCTTTAGAGGAAAATTCGTAGTTGAATTAAGGTCTACTCTCAACCACTTTTGCATAGGATCTTCATAGGAATTGCATGAATCTCTCTCAATCTCTACCTTGACTTGTAGGTGCTTTACCTTTAAAAGAGGTAGATGTTTTCTTCTCAACCTTATTTGACCTTGATAAGGTCTTTATGGCCTTTGTGATCCATTTTTTCCTTTTCCTTCTTAGAAAGTTATGAAGGCCGTTAAGTAGATCATTTGTCTTTAACAAAGCCATTCTTGGCTCCTTGAGTTGAGGAGGAGGCATTAGCCTCAAAATTATAACCTAGTCCGATCATATCCCCATACTCTTTAACCATAGTGAGCATCTTCTCAAACTTCTCATTTCCTTGGGCAAACATTGAGATGTTGTTCCTCTTATCTTCTTCAAGCTCCTTGATTTGTTTGAGGTATTCAAGGGACTTTATTATGAGTTGAGCACAAGTCAATTTGAGAGATTTGTGCCTCTTATTTAGAGTTTTGGCTTGGTTTTATAACTCTTGGATGAGTGAGTCATCACTGTGAGGTTCATCCCTTTCTTCTTCTAAGGTTTTGAGTTTTTCTTCAAGCTCATGAACCTTATTGGACAATTTTTTAATATCCTCAAAAAGTCTTCTTTTTTCATGCATTATATTGTTCTTTTCTAAGCCTAGAAATAGTCTAGAGTTTTTAAGGTTCTTCTCTAATTCCACTATTTTTAGGCTCATCTCCTCCTTAGCACATAGGAGCAAATAATTTTCTTTGAAAATAACTTTTTATTTTTCACTTTCAAAGAAGACTATTGTTTAAGAGTGGAGATAATGTCTTCAAGAAACTTTGACTTTTCAGTCAATTAAATAATTTCCCTATTGAATTGCTTGTTTTTCTTTTTCAACCATACACTTTACACAAAGAGTTCAAAACATACCTCTTATACATCATAAATCTCCTCATCTTCTTCATACTCTCCTCCATCTTCACTCGAGTCACTTATTTTCAAAAGTGAACTCATGAGAGTACCAAAAGCCATAAAGGCTTCGATCTCTTGTGAGGGAGCTTCCTTACTACTTTGGGACTCATGTTCCGAAGTCTCAGACTCGTCATCACATGTGGCAGCTATGGCTTTGCCTTTTGACTTGTACTTATTCTTTTTATTGTCATAATCATTGGTAATGTGTCCGCTCCCCTTGCACTCATGGAAAATGGGAAGTTCTTTAGAGAAGTCCTTCTGTTTGTAGTCTTGATAGGTTTTCCTCATTTGTTTGTTCTTTAAGTAATCTTTGGTATTTCTCAAAAAAAAACTTCTTGAACTTCTTAGCCATAAGAGCTAAGTTATCATCTAAATATTCATTTAATTTGGAAGGTTCTTTTACCTTAAGGGAAATATCCTTCTTCTTGGTAGGTTCCTTAATGGACGCTTCAAAAGTTTGAAGTGAGCCAATCAACTCATCTAGTTTCGTGGTCTCTAGGTCTTTACTTTCTTCTATGGTGGTCACCTTAAGCCTAAACCTTTTTGAAAGGGACCTAAGTACTTTCCTAACCACGTGAAACTTGGGAATGTCCTCACTTAGACTTTTCATAATATTTACCAAGTTTAACAACTTGGCATTAAATTGAAAGATTTCTTCATCCTTTTCCATCCTAAGAGCTTCAAGTTGAGCCATGTACATTTAAAGTTTGGACATCTTTACGGCACTTGTACCCTCATGGGTAATAGAGAGAAGCTTCCATGATTCATTTATCATCTTGAGATGAGCTATCCTCCTAAACTCATCTAGGGCAAGGCCACTTGCTATTGCATTTAATGCCCTAAAGTTAAACTTGTGAGCATCCACCTCAAAGGGGCTCCACTCACTTCTCGATTTGTTGGGTTATGTATAGTAATCGACAATTGCACTCCATACCATCGGATCATAGGCATTTTGGAATATCTCAATCTGAGATTTTCAATAGCCATAATTTGTTCCATTAAAGAATGAAGAGGTGTTAATGGACATACCACTATCTTCTCTAGCCATTTAAGATTTTTTCTAGTACCTTACACGGGTTGTTAAGACCTATGTGAGTAACCTAGGCTCTGATACCAATTGAAATTACTCTAAAGTAATCCTAGAGGGGGTGAATAGGATTTTTAAATTAATTGACCCCTTTTTCAATTTTAACTTGGGATTTATTTTAATCTTTTTAACATATCCTAAGTGTGTGTGTACTCCAAGGTGTCTACACAAGTATTTTGTCAAACATGTGCTATACAAGAGTAGTAGAGAACATTCAAGTAAAGAGACAAGCAATCACACACATAAACCACAACAAGATATTTATAGTGGTTAGGCACTAGGGCCTACATCCACTCTTCTAAAGCTCACTACCAAGCTTAGATATATTTCATTTAGGTACTATTACAACCTAGGTCAATATACACACCTAATTACTTGCTCACAAACAAGTTAAACAACAACACTCGGTATCTCTGGCGAGTGTGTACTACTTCCAGTGTCTTCAACTGAGGTAGTTAAGCTTTCGGTGTCTTCGGTGGAAGCAAAGCAACAATAATAATAAATATGAATGCAAATGAATACAAAGCCAAGAAAATATTTTCACAAGTTGGTTGATGTTGCTAGTACCATAAAGTGGGGTGCTCCTTGTTAAGCTAGTTTACTTTAGCTACCCATAAGCTCTAAGAACTTGACTCTAGTGTTCCTTGAGCTCAGCCAAATGTGAGTCTCCTCTAAGGAAAGGGCTCACCACAAGTTCTCCTCAATAGTAGTAAAGTGGTATTCAAAAAGAGAAGAAAAGAGAGAGAATCTACTTAAAGATGTTAGTTACTCAAGCTCAAAACTAGTGAGCAATGGTGTTTTTCATAGTAGAGGATGCTCTCAATATAGTAAGCTATTGAGCTCTCTCTAAAACAGCTTAGAGTGTTGCAGTTTTTTACCCTAATGGGGAAATTTCTCTTTTATAGGGTTGAGGAGCACCCATGGCCTTTGGATTTGAATCTTTTATAAATGGCAACATTTTGAAGCCTTAAATTTGAAAATTGGGGTTTAAATTTTGAAAAACTCTCCTTGAAATTCGTGTTTTAAAATTGTTCTAAAAATGCCCTCATAACCAATTGTTTAATCCATAATCTATTACGGGCCATACTTAGACTCGCAATCAATTGCTTGATCCCAAATTGATTTTGAGTCTAGGAGTTTTTGTCCAAATCAATGTCGCAATCAATTACGAGCTACAAGTTTTTTCCTTGAGAGTCTTAGACGGTGCTCAGATTTCACTCACAATCGATTGCCTGATCTGCAACATATTGCAATGAAATTGATTGCTTGATTTGTAATGGATTATGATTCCCAAATTTTCAACACTTGGTTTTAGGCATTGTGGAGGGTCTATCCTTGGGTCTTTTGGATTTGGGTTTTATGAGAGACCTACCAACATGTCTAGATTGGTTTTAAGGTATTAAAATGATATGCAATGCATTTTCTATACTTTTCTTGGTGTGGCAAATCTGAGGTAGTTTTCGGTCTCCTCTTCAGGTCTTTGGTCCTTCTTATTTTTATGTCTTGAACATGTGAGAGCATAAGACACTTACAAGACACATATCACTACCCATTTGACCATGGGATTGACATACATCAACATTTTACTATTCACTACACTATGGTTAATGAATGCTAGTACTTTAAATTTTGATGCCATTAGGTGATTGTGATGCTAGTTATTCAATTGAGTATAATTATTTAAAAGGAGTTAAAGAAAAAGAAATATTTTCAGAGGTCATGATACAAATCTGGGTTGGATACGGGCTATAGTTGGGTCTTGGTTTGGGTTATGACAAAGTTGGTATCAAAGCCCCAAATTATAGATTTTGTAGACAATTTGAGATTTTGATGTGTAGTGTTAAGAGTTAATATTTAGATAAGTCAACAGGAACTCTTAAGGATCGATGGAAGGATCTATGCTTAGTGTTTATATGATTGAGCAATCAAGTATCTTAGAAATGATAGGATCATTAGCAGATATAAGATTCTAAATTTATTGTCTGTTTGATTTTAAGAAACGATACTGCTGTGTAAAGCTAGTTCTTCTACCTCTCAAGTCAAATCTGATGATTTTGTCAGAGCATTTCGGGTCATCATGAGCTTAGTAAAGGTGGTAGAGATGCATGTGCCCTAGGGATAGAATCCTCGGGGTAGGAAATGGGAATGAGGGAAGCTCCATTGAACAGTTAAGGAGAATAAGGCCACCTGAATTTGAAGACACCCTAAACCCCATAGAGGCGGATTCTTGGGTGATGAAGATAAAGAAGATATTCAATGTAATCTACTACATGGACATAAAAAAGTTACTACTTGCCACTTTCATGTTGAAAGGAGAAGGCAAGCATTGGTGGAGGGTACCAAGGGCACACTACCTCTCAAAAAGTAGGAGCCTTTGACCTTGGAGATTTTCTTGGATGCTTTCTATGACAATTACTTCTTGGAAAGTATGAGAGATAAGGAGGTGAAGTTTCTCGTGTTGACTCAAGGAAAAATGATCTTGCTCCGATACAAGGCCAAGTTCACCTAGTTATCCTAATATGATCCTCACATTTACTGGATGATGTAAGGAAAACCAAGAAGTTCCAGAGGGAACTTTGACCAAGTACTCAAACTTGTATGGCAACCTTAAGACTGAAGTCATTTGCGGAGGTCATGGAGACTGCACGGGTCTTGGAGTGAGAGTGCAAGGATCTCTTGAAGGTCTAGAACCAAGGGAAGAAGTGCCCCAACCCTAAGGGCCGCAAGGAGAAGGCCAACACCAGCCCAAGTTAGAGAAAGGCACCATACCTGAAGGCGATTGATGTATGCAGGAAGTGAGAGAAGGAGAAAGGAGGTACCTACTGCCACGAGAATGGAACATGCTTCAAAAATGGTCTAGTGAGCAACATGATCAAGGCTTGTCCCACCCTAAGAAGCAAGTAGATAGCTAAGATGGAAAACTTGAAGTAGAAGCCCAAGGTACAAGGATGCATTTATTCCATTACCGAATAGGATGTGGAGGCGTCCAAGTCTGTTGTGTCAGGTAGTCTCCCATTATTTTTTCACATAGCACGAGTTCTGATTGACCCTAGATCTAATCATTCATTTGCATCATGTGATTTTGTGAGGATTATTTTCTCATGTATGCTTTATGTGTCTACTCTACTTGGTAAATCCTTGATAGCTAAAAATTTAGAAAAACAGAGCCATGATTGATCATAGATAGGCATAATCGATCATAAAATGGTTCATGATCGATCACGCAATGCAATGTCTGAGAACAAACTGAGTTCATTGATATTCTAGTGTTCTCTAATCGATCACAGAGACATCCATGATTGATCACAGAATTGGTCATGATCGATCAAACAATGCATTGATTATGCTCAGTCTGAGAACACTCATAACATAGTGTTTCATGATCAATCACCAAAATGTAAGATCGATCATGGGTGGTAGATTTGGAAATTTTATTAATTCATGGCTGCGATTACTTCTAACTAGATAAATAACAGCTTATTTAGTCCTTACATTGTTCTCCTAGGACAAGGGTAATCCCCACCTGATTTCCCAGGACAAGGGTAGTCCCCACATCATTCCCCAATACAAGAGCTTATCTAGTCCTCACATTATTGCCCTATGATAATGTAACGCCCACGAACTCAGACCCGGATAAGGATCCGTATCCCTCTGGATTTGGATTCGTTACTATTCATAAATCCAATTATCCACATAAAAATTGGCTCAAATCCTGGACCCTCAAGTAAGATCCAATATAGTCCACCTGTTCTCATTTGAATTTTTTTCTTAAGTCCACTTAATCCAATAATCATATTTCAATAGTTTGCGGAAGTGCATTCAATATTCATTATTCACATATATTCAAATCAAAATGCGGTAGCGTAATCTAAAATCCACAAAGATCATAGTAATCCAATAGTATTATATCAAAAGAGATATCACTAGGGTGCCCTCTCATCCAAATATACAAAGAGAAAATCTACTAGTCTGAAAATATGATCCCAACACAAAGGGGGGATCCCAAAATATGTCTAAAATAAGGATAGGAAAAATGAACAGAAAGCTATGGATGTCATAGCAAGTTCCTCGAATGAAGGACCTGCAACAATAGTTAGTCTAAAAAACAAAGTAAAAAATGGTTGCATTAGTCCCAACCTTTGAGAAATCTAGTAGACTATAAATAATTTGAAATAAATCGCACATTTGGATACTAACATATCCAAAGGTCAATACAAAGCTAAAAAGATATTGAAATAGTAATCACAAATCTAAAATTCCTATGTATGAATCCTAGAGGGGGTGAATAGGATATTTTAAAAAATTCTTTTTAGATTATCCCAAATTCAATTCAATTGATTAAATTGGATCCCGGTATTTAATTATATTTAAATTATGCTTCTGAATATGAATATGTTCAATTCTATTGCAAGAGAGATTTAAGTAATAAGTGCAATGCTTAACAATATAAATAAAGAATGTATAGACAAACCACAAGCAAGCATACGTACACAAGATGTATAGTGGTTTAGCACAATGGCCTACATCTACTCTCAAAGGCCCACCACCGAGCTAAATAATTTTACTAAGATTGATAATATTACAATCAAGGTTACAAATAATAAAAAGTCTAATCTACTTACCAAACAAACTACACCGGGTGTCTCTGGCGGGTGTGGTCTATATTCTATTATTCCTATGTCTCTAGCAGAAAAGCTATAGGTACACACTACCGATGTCTCTGGCAGTAGTGCCAATTCTCCTGGTGTCTCTGGTAGGAGAGGTCTATGGTCTACACTTCCAGTGTATCCAGTGGAAGAGCTATGGGAACACACTATTCGTGTCTCCAGCGGTAGTGCTTTCCGCCAGAGACACCGAAAGAGTAGACCAAAAGCCACACCCGTTGGAGACACTGGGGGTAACTTTCTTGGTAAATAGACTAGGATTTTATTAATTTTCTCCTTGATTGTACTATCCTCAATCTTAATAAAATTATATAGCTAGGTGTGGAGCTTTTAAGAGTGGATGTAGGCCGTTGTGCCAAACCACTATACATCTTGTGTACACTTGTGATTGCTTGAGGTTTTCTTGTCTATTTTATCATGTACATTATCTAGCATCATTCATAATTGAATTAATCCCACTTGCAAAGCAATTAAACATATTCATATCCATGTGCACAAGTCAACTACAATTGAACATCTAGATAATATAATCAAAAGGGTAACAAGCTAAATTAGGGTAATATAAAAAGAATTTTTAAATAATTCTATTCGCCCCCTCCCCTCTAGGATCTTTACGTAGGGATTACATCTCGTAGACTCTAACATGACTCAACTCATGTCCTAGTCTATACAAAAATATATTTTACAATTCATGAAATTTACAACACATTACATTTACAATCTACCCCTTTGAATTCTATAAAAAAACTTAAAATACATGAAAATAGAGTATAAAATGAATTTACAATGAACACATAAACTCTAACTCAAGCTAGGTTTTCTGTAAATTTCTTTGGCTCCCCCCTTGATACATGCTCAGGTTTTTTCATTTAGTGTTCTTCATTTGTAGTGTGCTTTTAACTTTAGGATCCTGAAATTCTTTTGACAAATATATATATATATATATACCTTTCTCAAACCAAGATCAGTCCAGTCAAATGATAAAGTATAATGAACACACAAGCATGTAAATGAATGTAATGAAATGCATATGCCCGTGATGTGAGGTACAAGTATGGTACATGCAAGTGAATGAGAGTTAAGCACAGATAGACTTAAGGTATTTCACTTGATCATTTTATAGATTAATGACATGTAGAGTTTCATTAATCTTCGTATTTTTACTCTCCCTTACTTAGGCAATTTATTTTTACTCCCCCTGTGTATGATATACCAATTTTAGAGCAAAATTGCCTTAGATGTTCAAAGTTTTCAAATTTTAGCAAATTTTTACCAAATAGTCTTTAACTCTCCCCCTTTTTTGTCATGGATACAAAGGGGTGCATACAAAATGCGAAGCATAGAGAATAAAAGATAGATCATAGTAAAATGAGAATTAACATTTTCATTCATTTTTGAAGGATTTACATGCTGAAGAACAAGTGAAAATGGAAAATACATCAAAATGAACATTAAGACACTCAATGAATCCTCATCAAACTCCTCATCCTCATCCTCGTCCTCATCCTCACTAGCAAGAATGTCAGGGATAACCTTGGGTGTTGGGGCTCTTGAGGGATCAACAATACCCTCAATGTGGACCAACCACTAATCCATGCTTTCCACTTTCTTCCCAAGGCGATCAAAGCATTAAAGAATGCGCTCAAAGTCCGCATGAATGTCTTAGATCAGACCTGAGAGAGCTAGCAAAAGTGTCATAGAGAGTGCTAGGGGTGCAGTAACTGATGAGGCAGGAGTTGGGAGTACAGATGTTGTGGTCTTTATAACTGATGGTGGCAACTCTATCGGAGTAGGATCACGAACAGGAGCCAGGACAGGCTGAGCTGCCTCTCCAGCTTCTTGAGCCTCTTGCGGTGTAGCTCACCTCTGAGCTTTCATCCTCCTGATGGTAGCATCATCAATAGGGAAGCCCTAGAAAAGGGTCACAGCATCTCTGGGAAATGTCACACTGCACTGCTCCAGAAGCTGAGTGACTAGCACTCCATACGATAGGCCCCTTTTTGCGCCATCTTCTATGGATGTCTATGGCACATGATGGCTAGGACATCGATGGACTTCCCCTCCATCAAACTGGCAACTAGATATACCCTATCATCTATCATGACGGTCTTGTGCATTGTCTACAAGAGATTATGCATAAGAATGATGTTGAGTACTCTTGCCACCATACAGCACTCAACAGTGGGAAACTTCCTGATCCATGACATGCCCTCTTTCTCGAAAAGCTCAAAGATGTGAGCTTCATCAATCCCCTGGTTTGAAAAGATAATGGCACCGACTGAAGGGAGAGTAATCCCCAACAACATGGAAACTCGATCTGAGTTTATCAAATTATGGATTTCATAGACTTCAGTCTCGAACGAGAGTTAAGGATAGTCCGTGTTGTGGATGTTTGAAGATGGGAATGGCTTCCTATTACACCTTACCTTTGATGATGGTGATTTGCAATCACCCATCATTCAGAATCACCATGTCAGTTGTGAAGTCTAAACGTGTTGTCTGTTTCATGTACCTTTCAATGAAGATCTTCTTCTTCGAGAAGATGTTTGTGTAATTATGAAAGGCGGCGGCATTCCTTAATGCCCCATAGTTTGTAGGCGTAATTCTTGGTTGCTAGATTTTCTCCTTCTCACAAAGAGGAGCTTTCCCTAAATCCCTCTTTGACATGATGATGGCTTAGAAGATTCAGAAATCTTTAAAAGAAAGAGGGAGAGTAGGAAAATCAACTTTGGAATGATCTAGGATCGAACTAGGTCATTCCCCCCATTTTATAAATGAGCGATTGTTCATTTGCCACAGGTATCACCAGTTTGGATCGATCCAAAATGGAATCTTTTGCGTAAAACCCCTAGATTCTCCTCGTTCTTGCTTGGTTGGCCCCACTTACCCCAATTAAATGATTTCTTATTATTTTGGGGGTATTTTTGAATGTGTCTTTATATAGAACACATTACCATTATGCCTCGTAGATATTCAAATCTTTTTTAGTCTAAGGCCTTTGTAAGGATATCTGCCAGTTGATCCTCAGTCGATATATACTCTAGAGATATTGTTTTGTCTTCAACCAATTCTCGGATGAAATGGTGACGAATATCACTGTGATTAGTTCTAGAGTGTTGGATCGGATTCTTGAAAATCTGGATTGCGCTTTAATTGTCTATGAACAGGTTCATTGTAGACTAAGACAACTCATAATCTGCAAGCATTTGCTTTATCCATAGTAGTTGTAAGCATCCACCCTGGCAGCACTGTACTCTACCTCAGCTGTCGATAGAGATATGGAATTTTGCTTTCAACAAAATCATGAAACAGGACAATTTCTCACGTAAAAGCTTCCACCACTTGAGCTTCTATAATCATTAACATTACCTACTCAACCAGCATTTGAAACTCCAACTAAGGCTGGTATAGTATCGATGGATACCAAGGGCCGAAGTCGATTGTCCCATGGGCATATTGAATGACACTCTTAACCATAAGTGCAGATGACTCTTCAAAGACTATGTTTCATATATGATGTCTATAAGTATAGTCTTGTTCCTCATCATGAGCCATGATCATCATGTTTGTTTCTACATATCCATTATGTGATCATGACGTTCTTATTAGAGGGTCTCTTAGTTTGGGACCATACATCATTTCCCTTGATTTTTTTGAGCTCATCTTGCAAAACATTAATCCAAGCTGGATCATGTAGAACCTATTTTATTGGCTAGGTTCTATCTTTGAAGTACAACAAAGATGGCATAAAATGTTTTCGATTTTCCTTCTTGTTCTCACTCCATCCTTTAGATTACCAAGGATATCATTGAGTGATAATCCCTTTTATGATCCTTCTCTCCTTAGGATAAGGTTAGGCATCACCTTCATCCTCTGAGAACTCACGGTTCTCGAGCTCCCTTCCCTAGATGCTTTGAATGTACTTGATGAGGAGATCCTATTCAACTTCAGTTCTTTTGCACCTGCTTAAGAACTCATTAAAGGCTTTAGATTCCTCTCTATAGAAATGTTACCAAAATGAAATGTGAGAAATCATCCATCACTACCTTGCAGTATTTCTTACCTCCTAGACTCTCTATCCTTGTTGGACTGGTTAATTCTATGTGGAAATGTGTCTAGAGGCCTAGATGTCCCTATTTAATTTGTCTTCTTGTGAGGGATTCTAACTTATTTGTCCATTTAACAACCTTTTGCACATAGGATTGTCAACTTGGGTCAACCTAGGCAAGTCATAAACTATTTCCTTCTTGCTTAGTTTAAATGGGTCTCTAAAGTTGATATGACCTAACCTTTGATGCCAAAGATTAGTCACATTCTTTTGAGACATACTACAAGGATCCAAATTATTTGTTAGGTTCTATGACGAAGCACTTGTTGCTTGTCCTTACCCCTTTGACAAGGAATTCTTCACTTACCTTGTCCTTAATCTCACTCATGTCCTTCATAGAGTGTACACCATAGTTTTTCTAACATGATCAGCTTATACTAATCAAATTGTGCTTTAGACATAGGACATTTGGTGAGAGTGGGAACACCAAGAACCTCTGATTTTCTAGCCAAATTTATTGGTAATGTTTTTATCACCAAATGTGACACTCCCACCTTGAGTTTCCTCAAGATTGAAAAACAATGACCTATCCCGGTCATGTGTCTAGAGCACCCACTATCAATGTATCATCTTGATGTGCTCCTGGCTCTTAGAGCCATATATATGACTAAACATTTTAGCTCATCCCTCCTAACCCATATTTTTTTATAATTTTTTTTTTGTATTTTATAGATAGGTTAGATCCTTCTTCTTTTGAAGATTTCTATTTTCAACATTTTAAGAATAGATTCACTTGTTGACAATTTTCCCATTAAAAGTCTTCTTAAAGTTTGATATTTTTTGGGATTTAATGTTATTCATCTTCTTTCTATGATCAAATTTCACGTGCTTTTCTAGACTACAATATAAAGCTTGGTCTTCTAGGGACATATGATTGTGATTGTTTCCTTATAGGTGTTAAGCATGAGAGGATGATTGAGTTCTTTTAGGTTCAAGAGGTTGGAATCAATTCATCCTCGAAGATAGAGTCTTAGAGGATTGAGGGGTTCTTTTAGCTTGCCTTTTAGAATTCTAGAAGTAGATGAATTTTCTTGAAATCCTCTAGAGGAAGAAGCCTTATTAGCTTGAAAGCTATTCCATGTCACTTTGGCATAGAAATATGGTTGAGGTTTTGATTTTCCAAGCACTTCACCTTGTTTCAAGGGCGTCTTGCACTTGAATATGCTTTTCTTTCTCACCCTATAGGACCTTTGTGATGGTCCTTGAGAAGACACTTTCTCCTTACCCTTGTGAGAGGCTTGTGTAATAGCCTTTCCCTTGGCTTTCATAAAAACATTCTTAGCCTTTCATGAGGAGGAAGTGTGATATTGGAATTATATTCAAATCCTCTCATGTCCCCATGGAAAGCATGTTCTTATACTTGTCATTTCCTTGTGCTTGCATGGAAAGTAATTTTCCTCATAAGCTCTTTGATTTTCTTGGCGTACTCTAAGGAATTCTATCAAATCCATATCTCTTATGAGGTCTTATTCCTCATATTCACTTCTCCCTTAATTCTTTGAAGAAGAAAAGGAATAAGTGGACCAAGTGATTTTAATGAGCATATAGGTCCGAGATAGGAATTATCCATAATAGACATTCTAGTCATGTATTATGGATTAAGATCAATGACTGTTGCATAGATATATCTATTAGAGCAACTTTCATGCATTGAAGCAAAAGAATATGCATAATAAATCATAAAAGCGTGACATAAAAGGAAGTAATTATCAAGATCAATATGTCACTAGTGATCTAATGATGTGCATAAGTAAGCATAAGATCACTAAGAACAGTCTATAGATGTGCTTCTATGGAGCATACATACTCTAGGTGTGCTAAGGTGACTTGGACACATATATATGTCATTCAAGAGCAAAACCATCATGATCTATATGATAAACAATTAGACATAATAAATCATGAATAGTCACATGCACACGTCTTAGGCAAATTTTTCATATGCTTTTAAGATTTTGAGATGTATTGGCTTAAGTAATGGATTCCAAGTGTGTGGATGAAAATTTACCTAGTATGGTACCACACATGCTTAGGATAATTGACCACTTGATTTTTCTTTGGTCAATTGATCTTCATAGATGATCAACACCTTTAATGCTTCTCTATCAAGGTGTTCAATCAAGATCAATGACACTCATTCGGACATATTCCTTGATTTCTAATTTGATTTTGTTCTTTGAGCTAAGATCATCTAATTTGTCTACTTTATGATTCCTTTAAGATTCTTTCAATCTTTTTCATAAGGCTTAGATCCAATTCGGATCATCTAAAACCCTCTTTCCTATGACCTCTATGGGTCATTTCCACTGTCAATATATCATCTTGACATGCTCTCACTCCAAAATAGGATGTGAGTTCATCTTTCTTCACCCAAATCTTCTTGACCCATATTTCTTGGATCTTGATTTGTTTTGGGTGGATCATTTTCTTTTTTCTTTTGAAAATGATTTTTGGGTTCTAAAAATTGATTTTTTTTTTTTTAGATTTTTTTCATTTTGAAGATGTGCTTGGTTTATTTTCTTAAACCCTTGAGGACTTTGAGTATGTAAGTCCCTTAGCCTCTTGATGCACCAAACCTTATATGGCCATCCAATCCATAATAATGGCATGTGATTGGAGGTTTTCTAGAAGTTGAGACATCACTTCTAGAGGTTGGGTCATAGGCTTGGTACTTCCTTTCTACTTTCATGATGAATAAAAATTTTGTTCTTGAAAGAAGATTGTCTTCCACCGTACATCATGGCTTGTGGAAAGACATTAGCCTTACTTTGCATTTTACAAATGCATTACGTGGTCCTTTTTTGTAAGAGGTTGGGAATTTTCAAAGTTAAATCTCAAACTTCCCCTGACTCTCCCTTCTTTGCCCAATATTATTATTTTCTTTGATTTTACATTTCCTTAAGCAAGGAGACTAAGAGATTTCTTCTCATGCTCTTTTAGCTTATTTACTTGAGCAAGTAGATCAATTGATCATTTTGAAAGTACAGAGGATGCAAGATCAAGACTCTTCTTGCTCTCTTCGAGAGATTTGACTTTTTGTTCAAGTTCAAGAGTCTTGTTAGACAAGATTTCATTAACCTCAACTAGTTTCATCTTTTCAATATTTCTGTTTATTTTTTCTAGTTTTAGGAATGTTTTTGCCTTAGTTTCTTTTTTAGGAGATTTATATTATCTTTTAAGCTTTAATTTTCTTCTCCGAGGTTGGAATCCAAAGATCTCAATTCTAACTCTCTTATTCTTTTATTTAGTTCTTCATTTTCATTTGATAGATTAGAATTTATCTTAAGTAACTCATCATTCTCGACTTCAATTGATTTTCATCAATCTTATGAAAGTTTAGTTCTAAGGAATGAGTCTTTCCTTTTAATTCTTTTTCTAGCTCTTTTAAATTTTCATTTTCTTGAGTAAGAATTGAGTTTTTCCTTTTTAAAGACTTGACGGTCTTGCCTAACTCTATATTTTCTTCATAGAGTTTGTTGAAAGCTTCTTGGATGACCTTTTTATCCTCACCTTCTTTTTCATCACTTTCAGATTCACTTTCAAGTGAATCCTTAGGAGACCCACAAACCATGAAGGCTTGGATTTCAAGTGAAGATCCTTCTTCACTACTTTGGGATTCATTCCAACTCATCTGAGTCATCCTAAGTGGCCATCATTGCTTTCTTCTTTTATATCTCTAAGTGGTTTGAGCATTCTTAAGCAAGATGACCAAAACCACCAGATTCATGGTAATTTGGCTTTTCTTTAAGAACCTCATTCCTCTTAGTGTAATTGTTTTTTTTTTTTTTTTTGAAGAATGGTTCTTTCTCTAACCACTAGTAAATTTTTTAAAGCTTTGGGCAATTTTTCCAAGCTCCTCATTGAAGTCCTCATTTGGTTTGAGTGTCATTTCAATGGTTTGAAAGGACCCTACGAGTACCTCTAGGTATATGGATCTTTGACTCAGGTTGTTAAGCCCAATAGGAGCAGCCATGCTCTGATACCAATTAAAATTCCTATATATGAATCCTAAAGGGGGTGAATAGGATATTTTAAAAATTCTTTCTAGATTATCCCAAATTTAATTCAATTGATTAAATTGAATCCCAATATTTAAATATATTTGAATTGTGATTTTGAATGTGAATATATTTAATTCTATTGCAAGAGAGATTGAAGCACTAAGTGCAATGTTTAACAATATAAATAAAGAATGTATAGACAAACCACAAGCAAGCACACATACACAAGATGTATAGTGGTTCGACACAATGGCCTACAACCACTCTCAAAAGCTCACCACCAAGCTAAATAATTTTATTAAGATTGATAGTATTAGAAGCAAGGCTAAAATTAACAAAAATCCTAATTTACTTGCTAAGCAAGCTGCACCCGGTGTCTCCAGCGGGTGTGGTCTATGGTTTACTCTTTCAGTGTCTCTGGCAGACAAGTTATAGGTGCACACTACCGATGTCTCCAGTGGTAATGTCAATTCACTTGGTGTCTCCGACGGGAGAAGTCTATGGTTTACTTTTTCGGTGTCTCCAACGGAAGAGCTATGGGTACACACTACCGGTGTCTCCAACGGTAGTAATAATTCTCCCAGTGTCTCTAGTGGGAGAGGTCTCAAAAACTTTAGTAAAAAGTTAAGATAAGGGTTTACCTCTTTGTAGGTTGATGTTGCCTTGCACACAAATTGGGGTTGCTCCTCCTTAAGCAAGATGTGACTATTGCTCCCCGATTGCTCCTTAGTTTGCTCTTCAAGTTAGAGAGCCAATCTTGATGGGTTGCTCATCCATGAGCATAATGAAACTATCAAGCCCACCTTTCTTCACAAGGGTTTAGACAACCCTTAATTTCTTCCACTTGATGATTTACCTTAGTTGGAAGAAGGTGGAAGTAAGGAATGGCCTTTTTTGGGTAAGCTTAAAGAGATTCCCAATGGAATGGGGAGTTGAATCTCTTATAAATTTCTTAAATCAAGAGCAAGAGAATTGTGATTTTTGTTCATGACCATTGCTTTCCTCATTTGAGTTCTTCTCTTTATATATTGGACGAAAATTATTTATGTCCATTGGATTAGAACCTTACCAAATGGTCAAAAGATCTAACCCATTGATTAAAAACTATTTTCTAAATTTTTAACCATTATACAGTATTTCCACCACTTTGGATCGATCTAAGTGTAAAAATCACTCAGAACCTATAACCCAAGAGTTGTCGATCAATCCAAATAAGTTTAGATTGATCCAAATTACTTGGATTGATGTGGATCGATCCTGGATTGATCCAAATCCTCTATATTGCCTTCTAAAACCTTAGAAATGCTACAGAGGTCTTTGGATCACCCCTCTATGGTTTGGGAAGGTTCTAAGACCTTTAGAACCCTTCATTGGACCCTTGATTCACCTAGGCTACTATACAATACATAATTTACCTTGAGATAGCTTGGAGTAGTGTGTGAATCCTTTAGAAGATTTGTCGACTCCCGAATTTTCCTCTTGAGGCTTTCTTGACAATTGATGATGATCTTCATGATGCTCTAACCCAGGAACCTCCGAGACTCTAACATGACTCAACTCATACCCTAGTCTATACAAAACATGTATTTTATAGTTCATGTAATTTACAATACATTACAGTTACAAAATCATGCTAGTATAAAAATATTAATAGTCACATGTCACATAAAAGTCAATGTTTCAATACAAAGATCTAAGTTCAAATAATAATTCAATGTAGAGGTTAAATCTTACAAACTTGATGACATATGTTAATCGTGAGAGATTCAATGTACTATGATTTTGAAGTGTTCAAAGTTTGATGTTCAAAGTGTTTAGAATCCACATGGTTCACAATATTCGGATATTCAATATTCACAATTCAAAGATTTAAAGTGTTTAGAGTTCACAAGGTTCAATAATCAAAGAAGTCCAAAGTTTAATGTTTAAAAGGTCTAATGTTTAATGTCTAAAGTCTCAATGTAAAGTATTTGTATGCTCTAGCCAACCCCACAGGTAGGTTCTATGTCCTTGTTATAACCCCAAGTAGGAGGGTCGATGTCATTGTTATAACCCCAAGGAGGAGGGGTGATATCCGTGAGCCAAAGAGCATGTCTGAAGTACTTTCGATGTTCATAATGTTCAAAATTTACAAGGTTAGATGTTCGAAGGAGTTCAAAGTTTAATGTTCAAAAAGGTCCAATGTTCGACGTCTAAAGGTTCTATATAAAGTATTCGTATGCTTTGGCCAACCCCATGGGTAGGATCCTGATTTCATGCCAAACCCCACAAGTAGAGCCAATATCTTTGTTCAACCCCAACGATGAGGGCCAATATTTGTGAGCCAAAGAGCATGTCTGACGTACTTTCTCACACTCAGTATTGTGAGTAGGCCCAAATAGCCAAGGTTTAAAGTTTAAAAAGAGGTTCACATCAATGAATCCATAGGTCCACATGGTTTCAATAATTGAAATGTTTATATAATGTGTAAAGCATTCATAAACATCACATTTCCATAAATCAATCATTTCAAGGGCACATGGTTCAATTAGATTCAATGTTAGTGTAAAATTTGATATTCATAAGATCCGAGTTACAATGATTCACTAAGATGTCTCATAAAGTCAATGATTCAAACATGTAATGGGATTTGAAGGTTCACATGGTTCACATAATCGCATAGGTGGCATAGAGTTTAGTAGATTTAATGGGTTTAATATGTTTTCATAGAAATTTAGGATTTCACTTGTATTCCAATGTATCAAATCATAGAGGTCAGCCAATATTACTTCTAGTGCTCCAAACAAAAGGCAAGGCATGATTACCTTTTAACTTAATCAAAAATATAATAAATATTAAAAGATTTACAACTTCACATAGATTTTCAAAAATTCATATACAAAAAGTTCAGATTTCACATGTTCTAAAGGATTCCTTAAAGGAAATCAGTCCACACCATGTCTAGGATCAATAATCATTCCCAAAATAGGTGTGAATCTAAAGAACAGACAAGATCCTATGGTCTCCAGCATAAGTCTATAGAATTTTTAGACATTTCAATAAGGAAAAAGTCATCCAAGGCATAAGAAACATGTAAACTTACTAAACAAGGTGAAAACCATAGATCTAACATGTTTCAAAGATTTGAATTCAAATAATTCCAACTATCTTAGAGAATTCCATGTGTAGCATCACATAATCTGGAATCACAAGAGGGGTTCACCTCAAATCACCGATGGAAAGCAAGATATACTTGGTAGAGAAGCTTAGATACAAGAGCTCACAAGGTTTAATGGCTTAGAGCATGGGTTTTCATATACTTTCAAAGATTCTAAATAGATTCCATAAAGATCAAAGAGGATTTACATCATCAAATCCATTGTAAGCAAGTTTTCTTACCAAAGAAACTTCAATCCAAAGTCTAAAGGTTCGATCAAGACTTCCAAGCATTTTAGAGATTTCAAAAGATTCACATATAAACTCCAAAGATCAAAGAGGGATTTACATCAAATCATCCATAGTATTCAAGATATTCTTACCAATGCTCAAATCAAGGTCTCCAAGCAAGAATACTTCACTTCAACCTCTATTCACACCTTACTCTATAAAATAGGCATAGTTCTAACATTAGAAGAATGAAACTATAAAGTTCTAGTAAAGAAATAAGTCAATCCAAAAGAATTTTCATGGTTGGAAGTGGAACTTACCCAATTTAGGGAAAAACTCCTTCCTCTTCCTCAAATCTCCAAGTCTCTCTAACTCTTTCTATTTTGTTGCAAAAGAAGCTATTAGGGTTTCTTTAAATTAAATTTAGGGTTTTTGGGTCGAGTTAGGAGGGTCCCACACTCCCTAAAATGAAGAAATATCGATTTTACCCCAAAAAATCGTAATCTAGGTCATTTAAATTGATCTAACACTATTTGGATACTTTTCTAAGATCAGAGAAGTCCCAGTTCAATCTTGGATCGATCCATATTTGGATCCATCCAAAACAAATTTTTACAACTTTTACCCCCTCTCACAAAAATGCCCATAACTTTCTTTGCAAAACTTAGAACCAATCGTTGTTTATTAGGTTAGAAACTAGACATCAAGACCTTTCCAACAAGGTACACATCACCCTTTAATTCCCTTGGGATAGGTGTCAATGGTCCTAAGAAGTGACCCTAAATTTGTAGGCCTGTCAGCATTGACCCCTTGTGGGAGAATTGTCATAACTTTTATAGGAGATTCGTAATCGCACAAAGTTTGATGGCTTGAAAAGTAGACTCATAGATATTTTCAAGTATGTATGGTTTGTATTCTAATTCAGTCGGTATTGGTGTCAATGGACCTATAAAGTTACCTCAAATGTGAATTTAGGATAACTTTCAAACTTGATAGGTTCAAGGCCCAACTTGGGTTTTACACTTCTAACTTCATCCAATAGGTTCCCAAACCACTTTATAGACTGTTTAAAATGTGAAAAGATAATTTTACCCTTATAAAGATAAATTACAATTTTTTCCTTTTTGTACGAAGTAGAGCATTACAGACAAGGGTAGTCCCCACATTATTCACCTAGGACAAGGGTAGTCCCCACAAACGAATATATACATATTCGATTGAAACCTTAAACAATTAGTGAATATGAAATTCCTTAAACCTTCAAAAATATAAGAATACATACCATCACAAATTTGTAGTTCAAACTTGAAACCATTTGCCAATAGATATAAAGCATATGACACATCAAAATGCATGGAATCATTAGATATTTGACCTTACTATAGGGCCTATAAAGGAGCTATGGAATCCATAACCATTTTAACAGAAATATGATTATGGAATGAAGCATAATGATGTAAATACTTCAAATCTTTGTGTAGGATCCCATAGAAATCCTAGAGTAAAAACTTCTTTAGGGAACATGGATGAAATCCACACTACCAAGACATGCAAACAGACATAAATAATATCATAGGAATTAGAGATTTTAAGATCCTAACCTAGAAAACATAGAAACATATGCAATTAACATGGTTAAACAAAGAACTATTGGATTCTACCAAGATAGATTATAAGCATGCAAGGTAAAACCATCTACATGCCTTAAACCATGAAATTCATGGAGATTTTACATTATAACTGTAAATGTAAATGTTATAAAATTCCATGAACTGTAAAATACATGTAATGTATAGACTAGGACATATGTTTAGTCATGTTAGAGTCTAGGAGGTTCTTGGGTCCAAGCTACATGAAGTTTATATCCAAAGGCCAAGAAGTCTTCAAGAGATCAAGCCGAAAACATACGAAGCATTCCGAAGGGTTCATTCCCCATTCGAGCTCATAAAGGTAAATAATAAGGTAACAAGGTTAAAAATGAACCAATGGTCCAAAGGGGCATGAGAGGGTCTATGGACCTCCTCGGACCTTAGAGGGATGATCATGAGCCATCTGCAGCCTTTCCAAGGCATTTTGAGGTGTCAGTAGAGTGGATGGATCAATCCCAAATAGAGTCAGCGGGTGCCAGCTCATGCCTTCACTTACTGGATCGATCCCAGATCGAACCAACAATTCTCTAGTCTCAGTCTCTAAGCAAAAATTGCTCAAACTGTTGGTCTGTCTTAAGCCACCTACACAGGTTCAATCCCAAATCAAGCTGGATATGCCTATTGGTTCAAGCCACAGTGCCTAGTTCAAGCCAACGGGAACCAAAATTCAAAAAATGATTCCAAATTGAAGGCTATGCCTATTTTCCTATTGGTTGTTGTTCCAAATAGATGGATGAGACATATTCTCGTCCAATATAAAAATGGATGAGCTCTAAAGAGCTCTCTAACAGTTCTTGTAAAAAGTTTGGGAAAATCATGAGAGACTTCACTCCTCACCCTTGTGATTCAACTCTTGTCTCTCCTATGACCATAGACTAGGAAAATCATATTCCAAGACCATTCTATCTTCCTCTTTACCCTCATTAAGGAAAATATAAAAAGAGGAAGATATCAAGGGTTACCTAATGTAAAACCCTAGTGAAGAACCTCATGGGAAAGCTAAGGCACACATGCTCAAGAATGAGCACCCATCGATGTTGGCTCTACAAGCTTGAAGAGCCCACTAGAAGCTTTGGGGATTACCTATCACTTCAAGCTCAATAAGGAGCAACCCCAACTTGTGTGAAAAGCAAAACCAACCTTCAAAGAGATAACACTTTCTTTAGTGTTTTTATTTAAATACTTGAGACTTCAGCACTTCTGCCGGAGACATCAAAAGTGTAGACCACACCCGTTGGAGACACTAGGAGTATAGACCACACTAACAGGAAACACTGGGTGTTGGTAGCTTACTAGGAAAGTAATAGATTTTGTGATTTTAACCTTGACTATATTCTCTCAATCTTAATAAAATTATAGTAGTTCGATAGTGAGCTTTGATAGTAGACATAGGACATTGTACCAAACCACTATAAATCTTGTGTTGTGGATTATTTGTGTGATTTCTTATTTCTTTGCATTCATAGCCATATATACTCTTGCACATCATCTATTTGATAAAACTCCTAAGTAGACACATTGCTAGCACACTAACTTTAATTCAAAAAAACTAAAATTGA
Organism: Platanus orientalis; assembly: GCA_025762735.1. Taxonomy (NCBI): domain Eukaryota; kingdom Viridiplantae; phylum Streptophyta; class Magnoliopsida; order Proteales; family Platanaceae; genus Platanus; species Platanus orientalis. The sequence goes on from JAOXJP010025344.1 coordinate 21,992, forward strand.
ATTAAAATCAATCCTAACAATCAAAAAGGGCTAAACAAATTTAGAAATCCTATTCACCTCCTTTAGGATAAACCTATACGGTATTCAATAACCTTAAAAGAAAGTTAAGGAAGTATGGAGCTAAGATCCTAAGAGTAAAAGTAGGGGTATATCCTTTATAATCACTTACACAGCTTCTATTCACTTGGATCAAGGAGTTCTTCTTCCAAAATACCCATTCCCTTTGCTTCCTTCTTCTCAAAATCCTCCAAGTCCTCTTCCTCTAAAATGGAAAGATGTAAAACACTCACACTAGTGAAATCTAGTGAAAAACTAGAAGAAGACACTAAAAACAAGTAGGAATCTCTCATGGAAAGAGTTTCCATGGCTTACCTTCACAAAATTAGGGTTTCATTCTTCTTTCTCCTTAAAGCCTTCTCTCTTTCTCTCTTTCCTTCTTTCCAATGTTTTTAAGTCTAATCAGGGCAATCAAAATGTTTCATTTCATCACAAATAAGTCTCACACAGATTTAAAGAAAAAATACAAGCTAGCATAAATCCAAAGACAAAATTTACCTAGCGGTGATCTATCATGATTTTCCCTGATCAATCATGCATGATCGATCATGCTATTGGTGATAAATCATGGTCATGATCGAAGTGGTGATCAATCATAACTTTGATCATGCCAATTTGGAGTCTGTGGTTTATGGATTTCCAATATCTCATGATCTATGTGGTGATCGATCATGGAAGTCTAGTTTTTTGTCTTTTTTCCCATTTAGAACCCAAATCAACTCCAACTTGTTTCTTTTCTTTTCTAATCTCTCTCATGACATGTTTAGCTCCTAAGAGTACTGAGGTTAGCCCTCTTGCTTAGATATGAAAAGCATTCCATATATAGGCACATAGTGTCAATTTCAAGTCTCTAAGACTTGCCAAAAGTAGACACAAGGTGTTACATTGAGAGCTTCCATTGGAGACACTAAAAGCGACTTTGTAATGTTCGCCGGAGACACCAAACATGACACCCACCAGAGACACTAGTTGTGCAACTTACAAAGAGATTTTGAGAATCATAGAGTTTGTAAGTGGTTCAGTTGTTATGTTTTTACTATAATAGATTTAGGATGGTCTATTAATAAAAGCATAGGCTCGGTGAAGAGCTTTCGGGAGTCGACATAGGCCAAGTGAGTGGCCAAACCAATATAAATCTGATTGTGTTGTGTGTGCCTTTTGTTTCATTTTTTTTTGGGTTCTGGTATTCATTATATGTGTTAAGTATTGAATTGTTTAGTGCATCACAATCAATCATGTTACAAACTAAAAGAATCTACCAGCCATGTTCTTGTCTAGCTATAGTTAGCTATAGTGCATGATAGAACCTTGTGGTCTATGATAGCATTCTCTATGATCTAGGTGCATAATCTTATTGATTCATTAGATTTGCAATAATTGCATGTGAAAATCATAGGTGATTGTAAAAGAGTGCAAAAATAGCTCTAAAGTAATCTAAGAGGGAGGTGAATAGGATTTCTCAATTAATTTACCCCTTTTTAATTTATCTTGTGATTGTTATTAATCCATTTTTAAATTTACTCAAATATGTGTGTGTGTGCTTCAATGTGACTACTCAAGAATGATATCAAACATATGATAAGCAAGAGTAGTATAGGGCATAAAGATGGAGAGACAAGCAATCACATGATCACAACCACAACACAAGATTTATAGTAGTTTGGCACTCGGGCCTATATCCACTCTTCTAAAGCTCACTACCGAGCTTAGGTACATTTCATTTAGGTACTATTACAACCTAGGTCAATATACAAACCTAACTACTTGCTTAAAAGCAAGCTGAACAACAACACTCGGTGTCTCTGACAAGTGTGTACAACTTTCGGTGTCTTCAACAGAGGTAGTCAAGCTTCTGGTGTCTCTGAAGGAAGCAAAGCAATAACAATAATGAATATAAATGTAAAGTCAAGAAAATATTATCACAATATAATTGATGTTTCTAGCTGCTCAATATGGGGTGCTCCTTGTTGAGCTAATTTGCCTTAGCTACCCACAAGCTCCAAGTACTTGGCTCTAGTGCTCCTTGAGCTTAGCCAAATGTGAGTTTACTCTTAGGAAAGTGCTCACCACAACCTCTCCTCAATAATAGTAGTAATGCTCAATAAGAGAGAAGAATGAGACAATGTAGTATAGTATGCTAGCTACTCAAGCTCAATAATCTGCAGGCAATGGAGGTTTTTACAATGGAGAAGGCTCTCAAAATAGTATGCCTCTTAGCTCTCTCAAACAATAACTTGGAGTGTTACAGATTACTTACCCTAAAGGGAAAAGGTGTCTTTCATACTAGGGAGGAGCACCCATGGCCTTAGGATAAGCATATCTTACAAGGATGAATATTTTGGACCTTTAGATATGAAGAACGGAGTTTAAATTTAGAAAAACTCTTATTGGATTTCAAGTCAAAAATATTTTCCAAAAATCTCCTCCAAACCAATTGGGGGTTTTAAAACTGATTTGGGCTCCAAATCGATTTCGGAATGCCCAATCAATTTTGGATGTCTAGCAGACTCCAAATCGGTTTAGGGTTTCAAAAATGATTTGGGTTTTGAGAAAAATTTCTAAAACTCATATCGCAATCGATTTGGGGCTATCGATTTCAGGTTTAGAAACTACTGACTAAGATAAAACTCAGCCTTGAAAACTGATTGCGAGTTCCGTAATCAATTTCGCTGAAATCAATTGCAGATTCTATAATCGGTTTCGACTGTAAAATTCTGCATTTTTTATTTGGGCTATGAAATAAGGGTTGTCCTTGGGTATATTGATTTGGGTATTCATAAGGGACCTAAACCATGTCTAGGTTCATTTTAAGGCACGCATAATGATATGCATGCATGTGATACACCTTCCATGGTGTGCCACTTTCTCATGCTCTTCCTTGGGTCTTTGGTCCTTCTTGGTTTCATGAGTTGAACTTGTGAGATCATAGGACACTTACAAGACTCCCAACACTACCCAAATACCCATGGGATTAATATACATCAACAATCTCCCCCTTGTCAATTCCATGGCAAAACCCAAATACACATATACATACAAAATACATTAATTCCCCTCAACCCAAATACATGGACTCAATAGTATACAAGAGTAGAAATTTCAGCTTAACAATCTTGAAGTCCCTTGTACTTTGAGTCAACAAGTCCTGCAAACACCACCATAAAATAACCACATTCCTCATGACAAAAGACTAATGTGTGTACAATATACATGAGCAATATTAAGCATGAGACTGTATATAAAGTGTGCAACAAATTTCAATTTGAGTTGTTTTGAATTTTATGTTTATGTTATATTCCCCCTATCTTAGTGTTTTCTCACCAAGTGTGTAGGTCTCTCATAGCTCTTTGAATCTCATATAGTATGTCTCCCTTGAGTGTCCTATGTGATGAGTGACTCCCCCTCACTCTCACACCACTACAAATTCACATGTGGATTTGAATATCTTTCCCCCTTTTGACAAGAATTGATAAGCACATAGAATAATGCATATAAAGAGCCAATGAAGGAAGACAAATGGACAAAAAAGATATAGAATTAATTAGGAAAAATACCCATTGGGCTACTACCAGTTAGTCAAGGGGGGACTCCCCATAGGTACAAGAAAAATTTTAAAATGAACATCTAACAGGAAGCCCCTATAAGGCATGGTCATCTATACACCAAAAACAAATGAGAGAGACTCAAATCACTCAAAGTCACTGCTCTCTATGGCAATGACCTGGTGAGCTCCATTTGCAGCACCATCCTCGCAACCTTCCTCATCATCATCAACATCTCCATCTCCCTCTTCATCTCTATCATCACCCTCTACCTCCTTACCATCACCTATTGTACTAGCAACAATAGAGGTGTCACCACCATCAACTCCAGCTGCACCAACTATAGCTGCATCCTCATCCTCAGTCTAAGGGTCTACTCTAAATTATGGAGAAGGGATGTCAAAGCCTATCTCCACCTCTGGCTCTGCCTCTGGATCAGACTCGCTCACTAATCCCAACTGAATGGGATGCTCAGGATGATCAGCATTGTATCACACTGTCAACTACTTTTGGTTGGAAGCCAAGGTTTTCTAATTCTTCAAAACCTTAGAGACTTTTCAAACCAGCTTGTGGAGTAGGCTTATCATGGAGGTCCTGACAGAGGTAACACACGATCGAGATGGTTCAGGAGTGAGTGTGGAGGAACCCATTGTCTTGTCAACAAGTCCCATCTTCTTTAGGGTGTCATGCCCGACAACCCTCCCATCCTTTTTGCCCTTAGATGTCACCATGAAAGGCCCCTTTGCAGTCTAAAGTAGATAAGTGATGAGAGTGAGGTACGGAAAACTCCCAGCAGAATGAGCAGCCTCGTGCGACCGAATCATGGTGTGGTAAAGGATAGTGGGAAAAAGGATCGGCTGGTTGTTAAGGATGTCGTTGATCAGGTAGGCAGTGTCATCAATCAACACACTCCGGTTGGTGGAGGGGAGTATGTTGTATGTGAAGATCTAGTGAAGGACTTGGACAACAGGCGGGCATTCCTTGTGCTTCAGACAATTAGGCCAGTTCACGAACTAGCCACAAAGCCTCTTAACCATACCACCATTATACTCCAAGGTGAGATGGTGGATCAAAAATGCAATAAGAGTTGGGGGATGAGGAACCCCAAATAGCCATCATAGGATGGTGGGGCTAACCTGCACAGGTATGTTACCCACCACAATCCAAAACAAGTTGTCCTCGTTGTTGAAGTTGAATATATTTACATAAAAAAACATGCACGGCCTACTCCTGAACTGGGCTTGAGACTGAGATTAAAAGGCATCCACTACCTCCCATTAAGCTTCCCCATCAATTGGGCTGTCTAGAGGGTCTCAGCATTGACTATCCTCTCTATGATGATGAAGTGGTAGGAGAATATCCTTTAATACCGCTCAATACTCAAGGCATCACGGCAGGGAGAAAATGAAGTCGCATTCCTCTTAAACTGAGGACATGGTGGAGATTCCATGACAGGACACTTCCCTAGATTACGTGGAGGGTTGGATGAAGATCCACCCTTAGAAGTCATCTTCTTTTTACGTAGAGGCATGATCTTATGGCAAGAAAGCAAGATCTCAAGGTAGAAAACCATGAAAATGGAGAAATAGAGGTTTAAGAGAGGAAACGTCATTTGTTTGGAGAAAATGAGGGAAAATAAATGTTTCCTTCTTTTTAAACTCGCATGTAACTATCTGGACCAAATTACCCTTGAAATCAATTACAGATTTTACAACCAATTTGGGCCAAATCGATTGTGGGTTATGTAATCGATTTGGGGCAAAACCGATTTTAAATAGTGAAATCAATTTCAAGTGTAGGTTTTGGGCACTTCAACCATCTTTTTAAAGTGGGATCCCCCCACTCACTACCACACTTCTCCTAATGCATGCCTACATCCTCGACTACCTCCACATGATAACATGACCTTGAGAAAACCAAGCATGGTCCCTCTAAATGGTGCTTAATCTGATGGCACTCCAAAGATACTCAAACTGCTTGGAATCAAGAGGCTTGCTTAAAATGTTTGCTAATTTTTCTTCGATCTTGACATAATCCAAGAACACAAAATTTTCTTCTACCAATTAACGGATGAAATGGTGTCTTATGTCAATGTGCTTTATCCTAGAGTGTTGGATAGGATTCTTGGAGATATCAATGACACTCTTGTTGTCTACAAATAGACTCATGGTACCTTACTCTAACTCATAGTTTCAAAGCATTTGTTTTATCCACAAGAGTTGGGTGCATCCACTACCGGGTGTAATATACTTAGCCTCAGCAGTTGATAGTGAGATGGAGTTTTGTTTTCTATTATGCCAGGAGACAAGATTGTTGCCTATATCAAAGCAACATCCATTCGTGCTCTTATGATCCTCCACATCACCAGCCTAATCAGCATCTGAGTACCCCACAAACTCAAATGTGGTATCAAATAGGTACCACAACCCAAACTCCGTAGTCTTGTGAACATATTGGATAATCCTCTTAGCTGCTTTAAGATGTGATTCTTTAGGGTTAACTTGGTATCTACCACATGCACCTACACTAAATGCAATGTCAGGTCTACTCGCAATCAAGTAGAGCAAACTCCTAATGATGCTCCTATAGTAGGTGGAATCGACCTCAACTCCTTCAAGGTCTTTAATGGTCTTGTCACTTATGTTAATGGAAGTGCTAGTTGATTTAGATTCTCTCAATCCAAACTTGGAGACTAGGTCTCTTTAAAACTTGGTTTGTCTTAAAAAGATGTCACCAGTTATTTGCTTCATTTGTAGACCTAGGAAGTACTTTAGTTCTCCTTCCATACTCATGTCAAATTCTAATTTTATTATTTGGGCAAAACCATTAAACATCTCCTCACTGGTAGACCCAAAAATAATGTCATTTACATATATTTGAGCAATGAGTATATGACCATTTGCTTCTTAATGAATAATGTTTTATCAACACTTTATCGATCAAAATAGTGATCAAAAAAAACTTTATGAGTTTTTCATACCAAGCTCTTGGAGCTTGTTTGAGACCATACAAAGCCTTCTTAAGCCGATATATGTATTTAGGTAAGTGAGGGTCCACAAATACCTCAAGTTCCTCAACGTATACTTCCTCTTGGAGAATTCCATTTAGGAGTGCACTCTTAACATCCATTTGATATAACTTGAATTTCAAGTAGCATGTTATAGACAAGAGGATCCTAATAGACTTCAACCACGCAATAGGGGCAAAGGTTTCCTCAAAATCAATTCATTTCATCTAAACATACCCCTCTGGCTTTGTTCCTTATCACTGTACCATGTTCATCATGTTTGTTCTTAAAGATTCATTTGGTACCAATGACATTCTTGTTAGTAGACCTTTCAGTGAGAAACCATACATCATTCCCTTAGAATTAATTTACTTCCTCTTACATGGCTAGGATCCAATCCAGATCATTTAGAGCCTCTTTAACACACTTTGGCTCTATCTTGGAAGTGAAACAAAGATGACTAAGGATGTTTTCTATTTGTCTCTTTATCTTCACTCCAATGTTAGGATCACCAATGATGTCTCCTCGTGACAATCCTTTAGTGCGCCTTTTGTCCTTGGGTTGAAATTGAATTTCTTCGACTTCTTCCTCGAAACTTGATTGAGAAGAGTGCTCATCTTGATCTCCTTAAGATTTCTCAATCTTCACTTGAGATGAGATCTCATTCTCATGATCGGACAACACCACTGGCAAGTTTTCTTGCTCATATGTTGCCTCAAAGTCATCTACTGCCACATTGATTAACTCCTCCACTAAGCAAGTCCTAATGTTGTAGACACAATAAGCTCTACTAGTTGTGGAGTATCCTAAAAGCATGGCTTCATTGCTCTTCTCATCAAACTTGTCTAGATGTTCTCTATCTCAAAGAGCATAACAAGTGCTGTCAAATACTTTAAAGTATTTGATAGTTTGCTTTTTGCAACTCCATAATTTATATGGGGTTTTGGATGTACCCGGTCTAAGATAGACTCGGTTAAAGACATAACATGCAGTGCTAATTGCCTCAGCCTAAAACTTCTTGGCTATGTTTTTACTTGAAAGCATTGTTATAGCCATATTTAGAAGAGTTCTATTCTTTCTTTCAACAACCCTATTTTGTTGGAGAGTTTTAGGGGCTGAAACCTCATGTTTCACTCCTAACTCTTCACATCAATTTGAGAATTTGTGATTCTCAAATTCTATTCCATGGTCACTTCATAATTTTTTTATGGTTAAATCTTTCTCAACTTGAATCCATTTGCAAATATTTAAGAATTCATTAAAGGCTTCGGATTTCTCCTTTAGAAATGCTACCCAATGTATCTAGAGAAATCATCAACTATGACCATGAAGTACTTCTTCCCTCCTAAACTCTCCATTCTAGTTGGACCAACCAAGTCCATTTGAAGAAGTCTTAGGAGTCTAGTAGTACCAATTGATGTAACTTTCTTATGGAAGACTCTAGTTTGTTTCTCCATTAGACAACCTTTGTATATTAGGATGTCAACCTTGCTTAGCTTGGGAAGGTCCTTGACTATTCCTTTCTTGCTAAGTCTTGCAAGATCTCTAAAGTTAAGATGCCCCAATCTTTAATGCCAAAGGTTGGTCTCATCTTTTTGGGTCAAAAGACAAGTGTCCCTTTATTGGGAATATGGATCAATAACATAGCAATTGTCACTTGTCCTTACTCATTCGGCTACGATGTTGTATTCTTTGTGATCCTTGATCACACATCCATCTTTATTCAATTGCACTTTATAGCCTTTGTCACATATTTGACTAATGCTAATCAAATTATGCTTAAAGCCTTGCACATAAAGAGCCTCGATGAGTTGTGGAATGCTAGGAGCTGTAATTGTTCCTACCCCAAGGATTTTGGTGATGTTTCCATCACCAAAAGTGACATATCCACCTTGAGCTTCCTCAAGTTTGGAAAAGAGCTCTCTCTCATCAGACATGTGCCTAGAGCATCCACTATCAAGATACCATATTGATGAGCTTCCGGCTCTTAACGCAATGTGGATAACCAAACACTTTGAGTCATTTTTCTTTACCAAAACTCTCTTAACCTTGGGAGGTTAAGAGACTTGTCATTAGCACTTTGTTGGACTAGGTCCTTCTTTCTTTGAAGGTTTTTATTTTCAATACTTTGAAAATAGTTTCTCTTCTTAACATTCTTCCCATTTGGTATTTTCCTTGTTTACATTTGATGAGATTTAATATCATTTCTCATTTTCTTATAATCTACCTTGATGTGCCCTTTTAAGCCTCAATAGTAGTAATAGAATGTGGGCCTTCTTGGTACATAGGATTGTGTTATTTTCCTGCTAGATTGTTCATTGTGGAAAGATTGATGGGCTCTTCTAGGATTTCTATATTGATTAGGTAGCACCTTAGTATTCCTAGAAGTGGAGCTTTTCCTTTGAACTCATTCATAAGTGGATGTCTTATTTGCTTGAAATTTATTCCATGCCTCCTTGGCATAAAAGTGAGGCTTTCTCATTTCTTAAGCTCCTCTAGAGGAAGATGCTTGGTTGGTTCGAGGTTTACTCCTAACCACTTATGTATAGGATCTAGATTAGGGTTGCATGGATCTCTCTCAATATCTACCTTTTCTCAGAGGTGCTTTATCCTTGAGAGAGATATATGTCTTCTTCTTAACATTGTTTGACCTTTTGAAGGGTCTTTGTGGCTCCACCTTTTCCTTTCCCTTATAGGAAGGTTATGGAGGTGGTTGAGTAGATCATTTGGCTTTGACAAAGCCATTCTTGAGATTTTGAGTTGAGAAAGAAGTAATGGCTTTGGAATAGC
>JAOXJP010025345.1:0-17089 GCA_025762735.1 Platanus orientalis
TATAAACACTTTTTTATGGTTTTAACCCTATGAGCCCATTTTATGGGTACCTGTTTTTTGGTTTGGGAACTGTTTTTTTGTAGTTTTAATCTTATATAGCTCGCCTTTTGTGTGTGGGGACCCAGGGGGACATACTATTTTGGATGTACCAGATCCTTTCCCTTTGGATAAAATAATGTGTATGCTGCCATGGTTACTAGGAAGTAGGTTCCTGGATTTTTCAAGAAACCTTTTTTGGGGCATTTTCTGTTTCCAATTATGGAGATGTTTGCATGCAATTTAGGGAAGTTTCTCATTTTCATTTCTTGTGTTACATTCATTTTCCGTTAATGGTTACTATGTTTAATGCTATTAAGTAAATGGTATAAACTTTAAATAGAGATATTTGTCCAACATATCTCAATGTATTATATGAATAAATATACTTTATAATTATGAATTGGAGATTAAAAAAAAGAATGTTTTTTCACCATTAATTGTTTTCCTTTCATCCATTGTGCCTATGTTTCCTAATTGATTGATTTGAAAGAACGAAACCCAACAATGCAATTGCTTTTCATGCATCTATCTTTGTCATTTAAGTGTAGGATGTGACCGTTATAGAACTCAAAATGATTGATACATAGAAAATTGCATTGTTCGGGCAAACTATTTATCAAGTCATTAAACTATAACAACATCGATATATAACAAGAAAGGAAAATGGGATTAGCATTTGCACTACCAAGAAGATATGGTCTATTATCACTTATAATAAGGTTTTGTTTAATTTTTTATATATCTATAAGATTCATACAACAATACCACATATACACGATAAATCAACACACAATGCATACGCCAAGTTCCCTCTGAACTGACCTGCCCCTCATAAGAATTGGATACTATAATTATGTTGCTTCCATTTATCTTTACTATGGAGGCCCAAGTCATCATGTTATGAAACATTGGTGCTCATGCTTCATCATAAGTCAAACTCACACCTTTCTTCCAAGGGTTGAGAACCAAATAAAATTATAAAAAGTGAATTTTTAGTAATGAAAAATATGCGTATTGTCATATTGAGGTTGTCATCCTTTTTAGAAAGTGAGCAAATTTCATTGAAACATTAGTATTTTTTAATATATATATTATGTGAAGAATTATATTGATACATATCACTGATATTATTTTACAAAATTCACAGATTTTTCCTTTGATTTCTATTGTGGTACATTTTTGTTTCCTTTCCAAAACAGTAGCAAAATTTCAGTGATTTTTTAAAAAATTGGAGACAACTTTAAACCTTGGTTAAAACTCAAAAGACTCTGAATGAGAAGGTTGAAAAGAAACCTCCTAAACTCATAGTCGGATCTATTATTATAAATATCAAGAAATGATACTCGAGCTAATATTATCATTTTGAACATCATCAAGGGCCACTGGCGCTTTAACCCTTTCATTCCTAATGATTTGTTACTCTTACGTTTCCTTCATACAAGAAAAGAAGAAGAAGAAATCATTACAATTTAAACAATCTTTAGAAGTTCGTTCTTTTATTTGCGTGCATTAAATGTAAATTCACTTAGCATTCTCTTAAATTAATATTGATTAGTGCTGAGGTGGTTATAGGTGAAATGCCATGAATGTAGGGTTAAAGAAATTAATGAACATATTGAACGGTCCTGAACTTCAATATCATTGTGTGCTTGCTGCAAATCACAAGGACACAATATCCTCTGCAATAAGATAGACTGCATTAACATATAACATGTATATACAACGTGATATATATTAAAAAAATTTAAAACTCTCACCCAAATTTGATTGGAGTTCATGAGTTTCTTTCGAGAACCATTAATGTATTTTAACTTTTCTTAGAGGATCCAGTGGCTTTTGTATTGGATCATGAACTTTGAGGGAGGGGGCCTGATCCTCTGCACAGGAGCAAAGTGTGTGTGGGTCCCATGCAAAAAAGTGCATGGGCCCACACCCAATGAGAAGGCCTACCCGACTTGCATGGGGCCTACACCCCATGTGAAGGTCCACCCTACTCCTGGTGCAGAGGAATTTCTTGCTTGAGTATATTGTTCTTTGTCAGAAAATCATCTACACCAGGAGCATGGTGCACCCTCTCACAAGGGGTGTGGCCCCTCACAAAAACTCCATGGAGCTCACACCCCCTGTGAGAGGACGCACCCTGCTCCGGTGCAAAGATATTCAGGTTGGTTCATGGTTTGAGTAAGGGGTGGGTGATGTATTTTTTGAATATGGAATATGTATCTTATTTCATATGACAATCCCTGTGTCCATGACATCAAATCCTGGACAGAACATCCTTTCCCCTTTGGGTAACTGCAGTAGAGGGGATACATATGCCATTGTTAGTTTTCTCAAGGCTAACCAAGGTAGTCAAACGGTTACTTTAACGTCACTATCAATAAGAGTTTAAAACCGAAGTTGCCGTTATTAATACGTGGAACGTGGTCCACTGTCTAAGCCGAACGTTGGTTGCTCAGTACAGTAGCTTATATCGCAAGCGAAATTCAAGGAGGCAAATCGTCAAACTTAATAACCCTTCAAAAAAAATTAAAAAAATCAAATCAAATCAAATCAAGGCTGTTCTCTCCCTCATGATGATATTATACACAGAAATTACCATCTATGGACTTCAGTCAAGGCAGGACCTACCATCCAGTAGTGGCCTGAGTTTTAATCATATCCAGTGAGACTGGACAGATATCACGCCAAGACCAATTAATACTTGACACGATGTCTGACAAAGGGTGTTTTTGTAAATACATAAGTGTTAAAAGAGCATATAATAGCTCTATTGACCCTTTATCAGGCATCATACTGCATGTTAGATTTGTGTAGTGCTGTGATATTTCTTCATTTAGTCTGAGATGTTTGACTCGTAGTGACGCCAACCTTAGGGGGCTTGATCCTCTCCTTCCATGACTATCTTATGAGAGTTGAAATCCTCTGCTACAGTTTGAAGTATGGTAAAGTCTGGCATCATCTACAGTATGACACGTATCTTCAAAAGTGTAAAAAAATACTTTTTGATTGGTCATTTTCACTTTTTGATAGGTGATTTCCAATTTTTTGGGTTAGGCGTTGCATGTGGACGATTCCAGACTTTACCACATTGCAAGCTGTAGTAGACAATTTCAACTCATATTATGACAGTCCGCGATGCACACATACACCCAAAAAGTGCATCCCAGATCGTCTCCATCCCAGATTTGTTCAGCGTCCATCAAGTGTCAATTTCATTTTGACACATGGTGAAAAAAGTGAATTGAATTCTTAAACACATGATAAAAAAAATAAATAAAACATTTTTCACTTTTTTCCATGTATCAATGCAAAATTGATGTTTGATGGGTGTTAGACACATCTAGGTTGGAGACAAACCCGGGTGCTATAAAAGTGATATGTAAGATGGTATTACGATCATGAGAGAATCCTGAATGACCTTAGGCCTTGTCTGGTTGCCTTGAATTGAATAGAAAATGATTGGAGAAATATTAAAAAAATAAAATAAATTTACACAAGAAAGGGGAAAAAAAAATACCTGTCATTTTCTATTCTTTTCCCATGGTTGTTTGCCAAGAAAAAGAATAACTTCAATTTTTTCAATTTTCATGGAAAAGAGAAGATTTCCAAGCAAAGAATCATATGAAAATAATACGGTTGCAAATAAGAAAATAGTTAGTTACGTGAGAAAATTTTGATAATAGAGGATTTTTTGTTCTTGGCACCCAGACAAAATTTTGCCAAGAATCATGAGAAAACCAACTTTTCGTGGCAACTAGACAAGACCATATAGATGATTGAGTCCAGAGTTCAGATCTTTGTCACCTGCACAGCGCTGCATGAAATTTGGTGGGTGAGGTTATATTTACCTAAAGCACCCTTTGAATGGTTTGACATTTTCTTAGTTGTTCTTGTGGTTTTAATCGTTGCATGAGGCATTGGAGAGGATTCGCTTTCAAGCAAGCCAACATAGTAGAAAATCAGTAATAATTTAACTGATATGAGTCACCCTTACAGATTTTATAAGCATGGATGGTTCTGATTTCACATCTAAAAGAAATAGGCCTTCCCATGCAGATCTTGAGGCCCATGGTGGTCTCCATAGGGTCTATCATTTTTTTATCTTTTATTTGGAAGAGCATAAGCTCAAATTCATTCAATTAAGAAGATAGTTGATTACAAGATTTATAATCAAGAATCATAGCTAATTCGCTCGATACATGAGAAGTGTTCCATATATGTGATAGGAGAATGATCATCCGTGTTGATACAGATCTATGTAGGCATGCCATTGATTGACACATGATGTGTTTTTTAATTTGGTCTCTTTTTGGTACGCTTGAACATTTTTTTGAACCCCAAACACAATGTGTCAACTTTTAATACACCATAAACACTATAGACACTTTGTCATCACAGAACATGATCCCTCGCTACAGTAGTTGCTATGCAATGAGCTACTTTGTTGTTGACTAAGGGAACATAAGAAATTTGAATATTCATGAAACTCTTCAATATTCTACGACAATCTTGAATTATTGCCTTAATGCATCATGGGGGAGAATTGTCTTCCTTTTGAAGAAGATTGACAACAGAAAAATAATCTCATTCTAGTATGATTTGATGATCAGGTAAATCTCCAGTTGAATCATAAAAAAGAAACTCCAAGCTTCGGCTTCTTCTATGGTACAACCTTGAAAAGCTTTGGATTTTTCACCTAGGAATTCTTCCTTAAAATCTTGAATAATGGCTACGGTTGCACTTGAATGACAAATATATCTATCAATAATGGCTACGGTTGCACTGGATTTTCCACCTAGAAGAGGGCTACACCATTCAATAGACCTAGCAATAGCTCCAATTGTTATGGATGATGCGTCCAAGGGAATCCCCTTTGCACTTCCTCTTTGATATCCAGTAATCATCTTTAAAGAATTTGATATCACCATTTTCAGTTGATATTGGAGAGTTTGAAAATAATGTATTATTTTCTGTGTTCCAAATTAGCCAAAAAATAGTAACCCCTGTTCTTAAACAGTGAGTGTTCGGATATTGTTAACTCCATTCTATAAGCCACTCTTTGAAACTCTTTAGCTGTTTTCCTATTCTGAGACTGACTGGAGACCTAGCAAAATCATAATGGAAGAAAATATGATCAATAATCTCTGACTGAAAACCACTTGTTGGGTAGTTTGTGTCCAGTCCAAAGATGAATTTAGATAAATTGTCTCTCAATGGTAAGACCTCTTGTAAACATCTCCAGATAAACATTATGACCCTAGGAGGTAGATATGTAATTATTCAGAGAACTTTCATCATCGATTTCATTTTAGCACTGAAAACTTAGGAAGATGAAGGCCTAAGTTTTTAAATTTTGGTATAGACAGATTTTGTACTAAATTTTACTAAAGAGGTCAAAATCTATATTAAACAATCATCTTCCTATATGTCTACCACACCCAAGCGAATGCGGGAAATGGATTCCATAACTTGAGGGTAGAAAATTTCTTGACTGATATTTGTCCGCCCAATTCTAGTTACTGGATCAATTAATTCATATGCCTTTCAACATGAGAATCCTGTCAAGTTTTCTTCAGCCCCAAAAGATGTCATTGTTGGGGTCCATAGGTCTAACCAAATGTTGAGGTTTCTATCATTTGCTACCAACCAACATGAACCCGCTTTTAGGATGTCTCTACATTTTAACATACCATTACAAGTGCGGGAAATGGAGGGAGACACTTTTCTATTCTAGAAATTTCCACATAATAAGTATTTACCTTTGAGCAAATGTGCCCAAATGGAATCTTGATTTTGTAGAAATCTCTATCCAATTTTTGTAACCATGGATTTATTAGTCACTTCCATTTCTTTGATACCAATCCCGTCATGAAGTTTAGTAGTTTGAAAGTACTTCCAAGTTTTTAGACATAATTGTCTTCTACCTTCAAATTAAGCATCCCCAGCAAAAGTTATGTTGGATCCCATTGGATTAATTTTAAATAATTATGGGAAGCAATTGGGTTGGGATTGAGTAAATAGGGATGGATGCAAGTACAACTTTAATGAGAATAGTTTATCCTGCATGTGATAGCATCTTTGACTTCCACCCTTTGAGTGTAGAATTGAACTTGTTGATCAAAAAATCATAAGACGTCTTCATTGACTTACTCAACATCAAACAGTAGCTTAAGTATTTATCTTCTTTTAACATAATCTATATTCCAAGAAAATCTACAAAGAGAATTTGTCTCGGACTGCTAATATTTCTACTAAAGTTTACTGCTTATTTTTCAAAGTTGACCTTCTACCCTGACCATTTTTCATAAGTTTCTTCATTGACTTATTCAACATCAAACGCTAGCTTAAGTATTTATCTTCTTTTGACATAATCTGTATTCCAAGAAAACCTACAAAGAGATTTTGTTTCAGACTGCTAATATGTCTACTAAAGTGTACTGCTTATTTTCAAAGTTGGCATTTTATCCTAACCATTTTTCATAAGTTGTTAGTATTTGCTTGATACTTTCAGACATCTACATCATATATTTTCCAAAGAGAAACGTATCATCAACAAACATAAGATGTGTGATGGTTGGAACATACCTGCTAATTCTAACCCCCTGATAAAGGCGAGTTTCCTTCATATTAGATATAATCTTCAAGAACACTTATGAGCACAATAGAAAAATATATAAAGAAAGTAGGCATCTTTATTGGATTCCTCGTGTGGCTTTGATGAAGCCCTCCAGACTCCCATTAAGTATAATATAGAAAGAAGCCGATTAGATGTCAAACATAATTAAGCCGTGGATATCATCATTAAACCCAAAACCTTTAAGGGTGGAGCTAATGAATGGCTATTAAAGTTTGTTATATGCCTTGGACATATCCAATTTGAGAGCAAAAACACCACTTCCACCTCTCTCTCTCTTTCTTTTTTCATTGAGTGATATAGCTCTTAAGCTACAATTATATTATTTGTGATATGCTTAGCTGGTACAAAGGCATCTTATAAGGGTGAAATGAGCCTTCCCATAATTGGACGAATTCGGTTGGCAATAATTTTTGCAACCACTTTGTAGCTAATGTTACAAAGAGAAATAGGTTTGAAATCTGTTGGACATTCACAAGTCTTTTTCTTTAGAATGAAAGTGATAAAAGTGTGGCTGGTTGTCTCTACATGCATTTGCTTTTCAAACAATCTTGCACAAAATGATTCAGATCCGCTCCATCTACCTCCCACAATTTTTGATAAAATATTGTTTGAACTCCATCCAAGATAGGAGCTTTCAGAGGGCTCATCACCATCTCTCATATTTCTTCCGCCATAGAAATTAAACATTTTCTTCATAAATAACTGTGCAATTTGTAAATATAAAATCTGGTGGTATGAGGTTATGATTCGAAGATGAAAAAAATCCCTCCAAAATATTGTAAAAAGAAGGTTGAGATTTCTTTAACATCAGTAGTCCAAGAATTAGAAAGGAGTTTAATACAGTTAATTCTATTTCCACGCCTTCTGTAGATAGTAGATAAATGAAAAAAGTTATATTCACATCTCTTTCTTTAATCCATGCGATCCTAGATCCCTAATACCAGTAAGTTTCTCCTATTTTCGGGAGTTCATTGTATCTGATAATCATTTTATTTTCTTCCTATAATTGAACATCAGAAGGCGCCCTTGATTGAATTTCTTTCAATCTATCATCTATTTGATTCAATTGTAACTGGATATTATCAAAATATTGCATGTTCCATTTGCTAATGCCATATTTGAAAATTTTCAATTTTGTAATGAGTGGAGCCTAGAATCCAAATTCTATGTAGTTTCTATAGCTTCCTTGAATGTTCATGCATAAACCATATAGCTTGCAGCCCAAATGAAGATTTCTTCTTCCTAACAAACTTCTCTAAGTTTAAGAGGATAGGAGCATGAAGCTATTAATAGATGCAAAATGTAATACATAAGCATCAAGAAATTGAATTTTCCATTGATTATCAGCTAGAACTCTATCTAACTTTTCCCTGATATGGAAGTGGGAATTGCGTTTATTAGACCAGGTATAGGCTGGTCCAGAGTATACTAAATCTAACAATCCACAATAATTTATCATTGCCCTAAAAATCATTGTAGTGAAAATCGGGCATATGATTTCCTCCCATTTTTTCAACAAAGGTAGTGATAGAATTGAAATTTCTAATACAACACCAAGGAATATTGACATTATCAGCAAATTGTTTTAGATATTCTTATAATTCTTGTCATTAAGTTTGCCTTGGATTTCCATAAACACATATCAGATACCAGTCAAAGCAGTAAATTACATTGATTTTTTTATTAAAAAAATACATTATTAGTGGTGCTAATTATTTTCAAATCAACATGATCTTCCCATAATAGCCATAAAGCCTTCTAAACGTCCCAGAGACGATACAATGTAATGATTTTGAAAACCCAGTCTTCTTATAATAGGTATATATTTCTCCTCTAAGCACTTTTGTTTCTGAAATAAATATTATGCTTGACTAGGTCATCTTGAGCAGAGATTTTATTGTCAAAAATATCGGGTCACTACCCCCCCGACAGTTCCATGATAGGACTTTTATTTTCTATACGACTATTTTGGGTCAGGCGCCACCACCCTTTCAAAAACATTACAATCAGACAAAGAGTTATTTTTCCCTTCACAGTTCTTATTTTAACTTATTTCTAGATTTTGTCTTTAATGTTTGTGTGAATTGGGACAACATTATCTCTAGTCCCTATTTTTATTGTTCCCTAGATTTTTAAGTCATTGGTTTGAATTTTTTCCCAATCTTTTTTAGAACAATGGGATAATTTGATGTTGTTGAATGTTAGATCCTTCCTCATTAGACTGTAGAGATTTTTGA
This sequence comes from Platanus orientalis, assembly GCA_025762735.1. Taxonomy (NCBI): domain Eukaryota; kingdom Viridiplantae; phylum Streptophyta; class Magnoliopsida; order Proteales; family Platanaceae; genus Platanus; species Platanus orientalis. Next base: position 8,917 of record JAOXJP010025345.1, read on the forward strand.
AGAACAGGAAAAGGTAGAAAACCAACCTGAGAGTTGTGAACCGGTTCAACAATATAGCTCTCTTCATATGCAGTAGGGGTGAGGTGTCTGATTGTTGTTGGATATGGGGGTCCCACCTCTTGGAACATATACTTTAGCATCCAACCCCATTGGGACAGGTGTCCCCTAATTGGAATATTCCTTCATTAGTATTGAGTGGGGTGGCATCATCTCCTTTAATTGCCATTTTTTTCCTAGAGCGAGGGAGTGATTGTCAGGGTTGTGCTACATCAGCCCCTCACATTCCTTCACTGGCAACAAGCTTGGGCATCTATATGATGTCGATTCTTCTCCTCCTTCACCCTCCAATGAACTATGCTTAGGTTTGGATCCATTTTTTCTCCTCTCCCAATCATTCTTTCATCTAATTTGAATTCGGATGTTGCCATCAAGCGTTGGAGTGAGTAAACTATGAAGTTTATCATGTAACTCCTCTGGATAGTCTTTGATAATGGTTGCATATAGGTTTTTGTATTTTGGACAGTGATCTTGAGAATGTCCGAGATAGCTATAGAAGTAGCAAACTTGAGGAAGTTTCTCATACATGATCGAAACTTCGGTTACCTCTTGGTTTGGTAGGGTGAGTCTAATAGATTGGCGAAGGGGTTTTGTAACATCTAGAAGAACTTGAATTCAAACGTACCTGTTCCACTTGCGATGTTCTTGGGGGGTAGAAGAGTGCGTTTACCAATCTCTTGCCAACTTTGTCACTAAGTTATCCTTAAGATACTCCACTGGGAGACCACAAAGTTGAATCCAAAATTCTTTCTGAATTGAGGACATATTTGTGAAGAGCAAGGTTGGGTTGACATTGTTATAACACGATTACATCATTGTTTTATGTCCGTAGAGCATGCATCAAAATTTTCTTTAAATCCTCTTAACTATTGAATCGGATCAAGAATGATTCTTCATGATATTCCAAGATCTTGACATTGCAGAGATTTTCCCAAGAATGACTAAGAGCTTCTTCATATGCCAATGAAATGAAAAGCTCATAAAGTACCTTTCCAACCAAACAGGTTTTCCAATCCTCGTATGTTCTGATTTCCTCTTGCTAGAGTACTACATTTGATGGCTCTGAATTGTCCTTTAACAACTCTTAAAATTTTAACAATAGTTCTTCGATTCTTGAATACCCAAATCTATTTATCTGGACTAGGGAAAGGTGAAAAAGGTAAAAACTAGAAAGTAGATTGAATAAGGGAAATAATGATTAGAAACATGTCACAAGAGATTAGAAGAGGGAGAAGATGGTGAGAGGCATGTCACAAGGACATGAGAGATGATTGTCTACGGTTCCACACTCTATGAGAATAATTGTCTATGATTTTTTTTTTTAGAAACATGTTAGATTGACACATGATGTGCTATTGAATTTAGTGCCTCTTTTTGGACACTTACTTTTTCAACTGAGCATTTTTTAACGTTTTTTACCCAACACACCACATGTTATCTTATAATTGTTCACAGAGGCTCACAGATACTTTTTCATCACCGAATATTTGTCTCACACAAACTATATATTGACATAATGTCCTACCATCTAGATTCAATGGTTGCCAAATGAGGTAGCATATACAACATTGTTTAATATTATAAAATCCTTACAACTTTTTGATGATGTCTGTCAATAAATGATTTAAATCATCCAATGATATTGGTTTAGGGATAAAAATATGAACAATCCGGGTGAGATAAATGGGGTTTGAAACCTCGACATCTCCCTTGGAGAGGCCATACCATGCCATTACTTTTGGAGAGATACTAACCCTATTAGGTTGCCATGAAAAGTTGGTTTTCTCGTAATTCTTGGCAAAATTTCTCAAGAAAATCATTTTCAAGTTGTTTGGTTCCCAATAACCAAAAATCCTCAATTTTGAAATTTTCTCATGTAACTAACTATTTTCTTGTTTGTTACCTTATTATTTTCTAACAACTCTTACCTGAAAATCCTCCATTTCTCATGAAAATTGTAACACGTAATTTTTTTTCTTATTATTTTTTCTTAGCAGCCAAACAACCATAGGAAAAGAATAGTAAATTACATATTTTCTTTTCTTTTATTCTGTAATTTTATTTTCTATCATTTTCTATTCAATTCAAGGTAACCAAATAGCACCTATAGCTTGTGAATTTGCTAGTGAAAAAGACAGACATTTATCAGTTTGGACTCTTTGGAGAGGTAACTTATTGTTAATAAATAAAGGAAAAATTATTGAGTTGGCCATTAAGTTATTGATGGCTCAAGAAAAGGTTCTAACTGTTGGTGTTATAACCAAAAATTAACCATGAGATGGGAAAATTTTATGGAGCCACATGGTAAGACTATAATGAACTAGACGATGAAAATCAATTGGTTAATAAAAAAGCATTACTAAGAAAAAAATGACACTTTTGCCTAACCAAACGACTAAAGTGATGTTTATGTCTGTCAGTAGAAAGTAACTGTTTCTCAATAATTCTAAAAGAGGGGGCCAATCAACCCTCTAGAAGTCAAATCTAGTTGTGCCTGAAGTGCTCCCCTACTCTACAATTTTCTCATATCCCGAATAAACTGCTTTTTAAAAATCCTAGAGCTAAAAGAAATGCCCTAGCTCAGCTTGCTTATTCTCTGAAGAGGTTTTGGAGTCTGTCCCAAAACAGCGCCTCCATGTTCTATGAAGCTAACTGCTTGGAACTATCAAGGAATCGGATAATCCTTGACAGCTAGAGCTCTCAGTGAGCCCTCAGTGTCTTTATTAAGTCCAGAAACCCGGATGTCATTTTCCTTTATAAAACTAAATGTTCTGGTATGAATTTTTGGAAGAGAAGTAAGTTAAAAAGAGCTTAGAATTTCTTTGTTGTTGATTTGATTGGCCTCTCTAAGGGGGCTCATCCTTTTATGGAAGAAAAATATTAAAATTGATATTCTTGAAAGTTGTTCGCGATTCATTGAAGTGAAGATCTCTAACTCCATCCTTGTCTAGTCTTGTATCTTCATTTATGGTAAGCCGGATAATTAAAAAAGAATCCCTTTCTATGATCTTATCATTGTCAAAATCCTTAGTATTAGCTCCCATCTTATCTGCTTTGGTGACTGAAATTGTTTGTGGTTCAAAGATGACAAAAGTGGGGACAGTCGGATCTCTCCTAGAAATCTGTCTAGAGCTCGTACAATTTTAGATGAGGGTAACCTTATTGATCTCGGTCACTCTAGCCCCCCTTTCACTTGGATTAACAAACTATTATGTCATATTCATATTAAGGAGAGATTGGATAGATGTGTTGTCGAACTTGAATGGCTTGTTGCTTTTCCAGATTCTACTATTCAAAATTTTATTTCTAGCAGTTTTGACCATTCCATCCTTCTTCTTGACACCAATCATGTTAACAAATTTAGACCTAGACCCTTCCGTTTTGAATGGATGTGGATAACCCATCCAAATTGTCTTGATCTTATCAAAAAAGGTAAAAGGAAAAAGCTAATAGGGGCGAGATTATAAAGGTGAGAGAGTCTTGAAACCCTCCCCTTATCCTCAAAAAGTGGAATGCTAGAACCTTTGGTAATATTAGAATCAAGATTGATCAGTGCAAATTTTGGATTAACTTGCTTAATGAGGGGATTCCTGATGTTAAAATTAAGGAAGCCATTAGTAGAGAGGAAGATATACTTGAGGATCTCCTTAGGAAAGAAGAAATTTCCTGATTTCAAAAGGCTAGAGCTAACGGACTTAAGTGGGCTTATAGAAATTCTAAGTTCTTCCACTTTTCCACAATTGAAAGAAGAAATCGAAATAGGATTAATTCTCTTTAAAAAGAGGATGAGACATGGTTCAATGGGGATTCTAGGGTTAAAGATGTTACTAGGGAGTATTTCCATAGGTTGTTCACCACCTCCTCCCCTTCTCCTAACCAAATTGATAAAGTGGTTTCTAATACTTTTCTCTCTATCTCCCGTGGCCAAATCTTTCCTTGAGATCCCAATTTCCCGTAAGGATATCAAACAAACAGTTTTTTACCTTGGGAAACTTAAAGCCCCGGGCCTTGATGATTTTCAAGCTGGCTTTTTCTAATTGTACTGGGATGTGGTGGGTAAGGATGTTACTGATGCTATCCTTGAGTTCTTTTATAATAATACTTCTATTGAGTGTATTAACCAAACATTCATTACCCTTATCCCAAAAGTGAAACACCCTGAAATGTCTCCCAATTCAGACCGATTAGTCTTTGCAACATGATTTATAAGATTATCTCTAAAACATTGGCTAATAAGTTAAAGATGGTTTTCCCTGAGATTATCTCCCCTAATTAGAGTGCATTTGTTAAGGGTAGACAGATCTCGGATAATATCTTGATTGCTCATGAAATTTTGAGGCTTATTCTCCTAAACCGATCTAAAACTCACTTTTTAGCTATTAAGATTGACATGAGCAAGGCTTATGACCGTGTGGAATGGTCCATGGTGGAGAAGATGATGGAAAAGTGTGGCTTTAATTTGCAATAGAGGATGTGGATCATGGATTGCATGTCTTTTGTGTCCTATAGAGTACTGGTTAATGGTTCCCCAGGGCCTAACATTTTCCCTTCTAGAGGTCTTAGACAAGGGGATCATATTTCCCCTTTCCTATTACTTCTTTGTACGGAGGGCCTTTCAGCATTGATGGCTGCCAAGCAAAGGCAAAGCCTCTTTTTGGGTATTAAAATGAAGTCCTCTAGCCCTGTTATATCGCATTTACTTTTTGCGGATGATTGTTATATATTCTCTAAAGTTTACATGGCTAAGATAAACTCTATCATTGAAACCCTCTCTGATTTTGGCTTTGCCTTAGGTCAAATCATTAACCATGACAAGTCTGGGCTTTTCTTCAGTCCTAATACCCCTCGTCAAATTAGAAAACTTGTTTAAAATGCTTTCACATCAAACAAAATCAGAATTAAGGAATTATTTGGGCTTACCTTTGAACATTGGGAGAAATAAAGCTAGTCTGTTTGCCTTCATAAATGAGAGAGCTAACAATAAGATTCAAGGCTAGAACGAAAATTTCTTATCTCAGGCCGGTAATGAGGTCCTCATTAAATCCGTGGTGACGGTCATTCCATCCCATGCCATGTCTTACTTTATGATCTCAAAGAAGCTCTATAAGTCTCTTAATGCTTGTCAAAGGAAATTTTGGTGGGGTAGCAATAAAAGTAAAAAAAAAAAAAATCTATTAGATCTGTTGGAATGCTCTTAAAAAGAGTGAAAAGATGGGGTATGGGCTTCCGCGATCTCCACGCCTTCAACATTGCCTTACTTGCTAAACAAGCATGGAGGATTCTTAAGAACCCAGATGCTTGGTGGGTCCGGCTCCTCAAATCTCTTTACTTCCAGGGAAGTGACTTTCTTAGTTCCCCCCCCCTCCGCAAGAATGCCTCTTAGGCTTGGAAGAGTATCCACAAAGGCAAAGAGTTGTTGACTAAAGGTCTTAGGTGGCAAATTGGTAATGGGGATAAGGTCAACATTTGGTTGGACCATTGGATCCCTTCTTTTAAAAGTTTTAAAATGACTAGTAATCCCCCCCACCTCAACGACTAGAGTTTGTGACACATCATCAATAGGGATACTAGACAGTGGAATTTGATTTTGATTTCTGGTTTAACCTCTCAAGAGGAGATTAATTACATTTATAGAATCCCCCTTAGCACAAATGACAGACCTAATGATCTTATTGGCACTTTGAAAGAAAAAAAAATATCCTCAAGGTTTAATCTGCTTATTCCATTGTTATCTTCTCTCCATCCCCTAATTCTAATCTGATTCCCCCTTAGGCTGAAAATGGTGATATGAATTGGAGTAAGTTGTGGGAGCTTCCTATTCTGCAAAAAGCTAAACACTTTGTTTGGTGTGCTTGTAAGAAAGCTATTGCTATTAGAGGTAACATCTGATATCGAAACATTGATATTGATCCCGTTTGCCCCATGTGTAGAAGTCATAGAGAGACCACTAGTCATTGTGTTCTTTTTTATGAGTGCATTGCTAAAATTTGGTTTGCTTCCCACCTTGCTAGTCGAACTACTTATAATGTGAATATTTATTTTGCTATATGGTTTATGAATTGGTTCATTGTTAGCTCTCCTTCAAATAATGATAGAATCGAAACTATATCTTTTATTGCTATACTTTCTTGGTTTATTTCGAAAGCTAGTAATGCTAACGTCTTTGAAGGAAAAGTTATTGCTATTGTTAATATTCTCTCTAACTCTTATAGGTTGCAAAGGGACTCTAAAAGAGTGCTTAGTAGCAATAAGGCGGACTTGGGATCGTTGGTGATTTCTTTTTGGTCCCCCTCCCCCCGCCGATTAGATGCTTAAAGATAAACTTTGATGCTACGTTTTCCTCTTCTTCACATGCAATCAACTTGGGCCTTATCTTTAAAGATGCAAATGGTGGTTTTTTGTATGCTTTGGCGGAGCCAGGATTCTCCTCAAATTCCGTGCTCATTACCGAATGCTTAGTGGCTAGAGCGGGTCTCATCAAAGCCCTTTCCTATGGGGCGAAGGATGTTGTCTTGGAAGGCGATTGCAAAGATCTTATTTATGCCCTCAAGAACAATTATGAGTTATGTGATTGGTCTATTAAGTGTTTAATCCAGGATTGTAGATCCATAGCTCAAAACTTTAGTAGCATCTCATTTTCTTGGGTTAAAAGGAGTGCAAACAATCTAGCCCACTTACTTGCTAGTTGGGCCTCTATTTCTTGAACTAAGGAGGAATAGATCGATCATCCTTCGGATTGGCTGATAGATCTCATTCTCTCTGACTCTTGTAACTATCTAGGGGCCACCCCAGATTGATCTTTTATCTAAAATATGATTTCATGTTTACCAAAAAAAAAAAGACGACTACAGTATGAGCCAATAGTTTTCATGGAAATGTGGTAGCTCTGTCGGCCTAATCAATTGATTAGATGATAGACTTGATACATGGAAGATACTATTCCAAGCATCAATCCCATCTAGTTGTAGAGTTCAAGGATGAAAGCAAATCATAGGAATGTGGAGTTAGAGCTGTCAATAAGTCGAGCTAGCTCATTATGAGATTAGCCCGAGCCTCTAATTGAGGTTGTTTAGCTAAGTGATCCTTAGCCAAGTTGCATTAGGCTCAGCTTGCTAAAATCTCGGCTTGTTAAGGGATATATATTATAAGCATTAAATATACCTATGTATATATATATCGAGGAAATTTTATGTGATAAATATGTAATCACATACACCTATGGAGCAAGTTTTTTAAGTAGGGGCCAAAAAATAGAGACAATTTTAAAAAACAGAGTGTTATTCTGTGAACACGTCACTCACTGGTCACTCATTTTTTTCATAAAAAATTTGCTATATATGACATATATAACCATCATGTCACAATTTAATGTGTTTTATAAAATGAAAAAAAATAAATGATTTGATTTATAATAAAATAAATAAATATTCAAGAAAGTTGGTGTAACTGGGTACCACATATTGTTGCTTTTTTATTTATGCTTTTGGATAAAAAAATCTGGTGCTTCTTTTTAGACACCTACTTTTTAGTTTTTTTGTACTTTTATCATTAAAATACAACAATTCAAATTTTTAATCATGTGAACCTAAACGGATCTGAGTTGAGCTCATGCCTCAAGCTCATGATATGTCTGAGTTGAGCCTGAACTTGGCTCTTATATGACGAGCCTGAGCTAAGCTAGGTAGAGTTGGTGTGGAATCTAAAGGAAGGAGTCTGTGGCCTCCTTGCAAAGGCAAAGGAATGATTGGGTTTGGCATTTAATTGAGTCAAATTATATAAGGGTAATTTAGGAATAATGTTAGTCTGGGTTTATTTTGTAACAAGTCTTTAAGCCAAGAGTTATTTTGGGTTTTTAGGGAGGTTTGGAAGTGCTGATCAATAGCTAGGGTTTTTCTTTTATTTAGAAGTTGAAGACTTTAGGAGTCAATAAAGTGGGGCCCATTGAAGGCTGTACGACAACTATCATTGAATCAATTTTCACCCTTTTACTATATCTCTTCCTTTAGTGTACAAGGTTAAGGGTCCATTTGGGAACCATTCAAAGAATGCATTTTGTACATTTTTTGTTCCAAAAAATCAAAAAAATGAGAAAATGGTGTTTGGTTGCACGGAATGC
>JAOXJP010025356.1:0-17088 GCA_025762735.1 Platanus orientalis
AAAAAAATATTTTTTGCATTATAACTCAATAATCATAAAAAATATTAGAGATCAAAGGTTTGCTTACAACCATAGAGTTTCATCTAGACCTTAGATAATGGAATTGGCCACTCATGAAAGCTTTGTACATCAAAGAATTGCAAAACATGAAGAAAAAGGAATTGGTGAATAATTTATCTTGATTTCACTTTATGCCTCTTCACTATTGTGTACATATATTTATATACAAAACTAGTAAAGATCCCAAATCTTAGGGTACCTAAATAAAACAATATAATTTTGCAAAGATTGGTGTCATCCATTCTTAATATGCAAGATATAAATGGTGGTTTGATCATCCATTCCTAATATGCAAGATGCGAGAGGTGGTTTGATCATCCATTCCTAATTTGCAAGATGTGAGAGGTGGCTTGATAATCTATTCTTAATTTCAATCAAATCTAGTTTTATTCTCTAATTTAGAAAATCTGATTGGCTGCTCTCCTTAACCAATTAGACTCATTCAAATCTTGAAGATTGCCTTTTAATTTTGAGTTGGATTCAGCTCACTTGATTTGAAGCCCATCATTAAACCTTGGATAAAGCTCATTAACATATGAAGCCCACATTACTTGATTTGGGGTCCATCATTAAGCCTTGGATAAAGTCCATTAACATGTTAAGCCCACATTACCTACAAAACATGAATAAATTATAATTAGTCATAAAATAATGTAAAATTTAGACTAACAATGCACATATGAAAATATTTTCATTAACATATTTCATGCACATCATAAGTCTGAGAATGCCTTGAAAGAGGTTGTGGAATAGAAATACGAGATTAATAGGAAATTGACATTAAATTGTTAAAAGGTTTGGTTCATATGTATTTGGAATATGAGGAGTCATGAAGTCAATCTAGAATGGATATGCTAGTGTCTATGAACACAACGAAGTTGATTGTGTATGGGGTTTTGGTTCAATTCAAATCCATGGCTACTAGAACAGGAGTAAGCTCCATGAAATCAAGAAGTAGTGTGTGACTTATTCCTTGGGAATCAGAGCCAAAAATCTTGTTAGGGACAGGTGGTAAGGAATGGTGATATTGGTGGATGCACTAATACATATGATAGTGAGCATTGACCATTCGATACATTCAGACTGTGATTTGATGTATAGTAGTGTTAAGATAGTTTTTGAATCACGTGGAACTCAGTTTATAACTGAGAGATGACTTGATGTCTGGTGATCTAGGACAGTGTGCCTGAATCACATAAAGCACTTTCTTTAGGTTGAGTTCATGTGGAACACTTCTGTTTAGTAATCCAGGTCTGTACAATTGAAGGATACTTGCTAAGGAAATTCAAGTGGAGGCACTTGATGGACAGAAATGTTAGAAAATAACATGATAAGTAAATTTAGGCCTTATTTAAAAGACATGTATATTAGAAGGGTTATTGCACGATAAGCCTAAGGCTATCTGAAGTGTAGTACCATCTATGATGGTTAACCCGCTTTATGAAAAGGCCTTAGAGATCTTAATCTTTGAATGTCGAAATGATTAGATTGACCTAGAAGGTGGTGCTAATGGACTCCTAATCTAGTTGACTTATGTTCAATGGGAAACCAACTTGAGCTACCCGATGGTTCAATGGGTAAACGAGTTAGTACTGTTAGGATTATATATTGTCAATCCCATGTCAAAACAGTGAGTTGTAAAGTATCAAGTCAAGACCAAGATAGTACTCCAAGTTTGGAAGAAAGAAGGCAAGGATGGACTAAAGTTGAAGACTCAACGCAAAGAAGTTAAAGCTGAAGACTAACAAGAAGAAGTTGCAAAGATGTTCATGACATGCACTAACCTTGGAAAATCTTCACACTTAGCACTATGCACTAAAACCACCAAGAATGACTATAAGATAAATGTGAGATGCAAAAAGGGGCCAAAATGAATTTGTAGCTATCCCTAGAAATTAAAGGAAAAAGACCCAAAACCAAAAAGAAGGGACATGGACAAAGTGCAGAAAAATCGCAAACCCTGATCGATTACAAGATCTGTGATCGATCACTGCTGATCTGTCATAAATCTCGTGATCGATCATAAGTCAATTTTTAGGAAAAATAAAAACTCCCGAGAGTTGTGATCGTAAGGCCTGATCAATCACACTTCCCTAATCGATCCTAGAAAAAGTGTGACGATCACAGCCTTGGGTTTTTTTTTTACAAAAATGGACTTCTATTTTTGAGATTCCAATCCAACTCTTCTCAATACTTGTTTGTTAGAAAATGTTCTAATCCTACGGACTAAGGCTAGGCTTAGCTTTATAAAAGGGGAATAATACCCTAGGTTCTAAAGTGACATCTACGCAAAAGAAAAATCAAGTCTAAGAAGTGCGGCTAGTTTGAAAGCCTGAAATCCTAGGGCTCTACTGTTGAATGATCTTGTATTGCTAAAATTCATTGTATGTGATCTCTCTCCAAGCTTTCTACATCAAATATCAAAAGGGGGAATAATATTGGTTATCTGTTGAAAGGAAACTAGAGAATCACAAGGCATCAAAAGGTTATTCTCTACTGTGTTTCAAACTATGGAAGAAAAGACACATTAGCTCATAAGAAGGAGCATCCACCACCGGTATATATTTACATATCAACCTATATGAGGTAAATCTGTAGTTGTTCAATCTTTCATTATTTAAATCCCTTCCGCCGGAGACACCGGAAGGAGTATTGCACTCTTTAGAGACATAGAGTGTAGGTTAAGTCCCTTTCGCCGGAGACACCAGAAGTAGCATTACACTCTTCGAAGATAGAGAGTGTAGGTATAGCTTGCGTAGCAAGTAGAAAGGGTTTTGTGTAAATTTTACCTAGATTGTTTGTATTTCAATCTGAATAAAATTATAGGAAGCTTTGGATTGAGCCTTAGGAGTGGACATATGCCTAGTGCCGAACCACTATAAACACTTGTCTTATGGTTATGTGATTTATCTTTGCTTTGTGTACATTATGATTGATGTAACTGTAGTTATCCTTATGCACTATCTAATTAAGTGTTAATCAATTAAATCATTAAGGATAATTGAATCACTCTAATTGGCAAATTAAACAACAAGGTTAATAAAATAGGTAAAGAAAAATAAGTTAATCAAAAAGAGTACGATCAATCCTATTCACCCCCCTCTAGGATAGAATTTCAAGTACATCCCTCGGTTTATTATGAAGGACATATTTTCTTGGTCCCCTTCCTACATCCGGATCTAGTTATATCCAGAGAAGGCATCCATGATGTAGAGCAGCTCGTGTCCCGAGGTGGAGTCCACCAAAGAGTCTATTCTGGGTAAGGAGAAATTATCTTTGGGGCATGCTTTATTAAGGTCTATAAAGTCCACACACATTCTTCACTTCCCATTATTTTTTTTACTAAGACCATGTTTGCCAACTAGACAAGATAGTTGACCTCCTATATAAACCTTGCATTGAGTATTTTAGCAACTTCCTCAACGATTGCCTAGTTACTCTCAGTTACAAATATCCTCCTTTTTGGCAGACGGGTTTTGTGAAAGGCTTGATGTTTAGCCTATGAGTCATCACCTCAGGGTCAATCATAGGCATGTCTTCATCTGCCCATGCAAAAACATCCCTATGCATAGCTAGAAGCTCTTACAGGTGGCACTTAAGTTCTATCGAGAGTTTTTTGCCCAACCTGAATAACACGCTTTAGTTGTGTTTGATTGATGCTTAATCCTTCTAGTTCTTCTATATAAATGAATGGTTCATGATGCGACTCTTCCATGATTTCCAAATCACCAATAAGGAGAGCTTCCTTCGATCCTTTGCCTCACAAGGAGGTAGTATAGCACTCACGAGTGGTTGCTTGCTTGCCCTTGACTTCTCCAACCCCTCATTTTGTGGGGAAACACATCAACAAGTGATAGGTGGAAGTCATAACCCTCAATTGGTTTAAAGCAGGCCGTCCGACGATAGCGTTGTACACCGAAGGTTAGTCGACCACTAAGAAATTAATTACCTTGGTTATTTGTTAGGGACCAACTCCAGCAGTGATAGGTAAGGTGATTGCCCCCACCGGGTATAACATATCCTCGGTGAATCCTACCAAAGGTGATGCTGTCAAAAGTAGCTTCTCTTTTAACTCTTATTTGTTCAAAAGAAACCAATACAAATTATTAGTCGATCTCCTATTGTCGACATGCACTCTTTAGGTTCAGTGATTTTCTATCACCAAGGTGACAACTAAAGCATCATTATGAAGATGTTGTACCCAATGGGCATCAGCCTTGGTGAAAGTGATTTCTTGATGAGTTGTTCGGGAGAGCTTCTATGGTCTCTCTATCGATTATACCTCACCTATTCTCAACATCCTTATCTTTTGAGATAGAGCTTTATATGCCAAATTTGATTCTTCTTATCCTACTACCACTCTACAATGATCCAAATTTCCTTTAGATGCCCTTACTCCTAAATCCGATCACCCGAGGGGTCCTCGGGTGTTTTCCTTAGATGATTCTAGAGCTAGCTGGCCACAAAGCAGTGTAATCACCCCCGTTGGATGAGTGCTTTTATTTGCTCCTTAAGATCAAAATAGTCTTCTTTGTTATGACAGTGATCCTGGTGAAATCAGTAATATTTTTCTTGGGATCTTTTCTCTGGAGGGGCCCTTTGTTTTCTTGGCCACTTCAAGATGGGGTCATCCCTAACCTACATGGGGACCTTCTTAAGTGGGATGTTGAGTGGGGTATAATTTTGGAAGTGACTTGCTAGCAATCCAGTCCTTCTGCTCTTCTGCTCAAGATTGGAGGCAATCCTAGGCCTAGTATCATGCTCAAACTTTTTGGGACTCTCGTCCCTTTTGCGCTTATCTGTTCGATCTTTAGTCTTTATCTCTTGATCCCACCGAGGGGTCATGGAATCTTCCGCATTCATATGCTTTTGGATGCACAACATTAGTTCTACCATGTTCTCTGGAGAGGATTTCCAAAAAGAGAAGAAACACTTTGTGGGGAGAAACCCTCCCATGAAGGCGGTCAGTACTACCTTTTCATTAGCCTTATCTACCAAAAGTACCTCCTTGTTGAAACTTGAAGCATAGTCCCTTAGATATTTAACATTGGCCTACTTTATATTGAAGACGTATGTAGTGGGCTTCTATATTGTTGTCTTCCGATGAAGTGACTTTCAAAGATTGGATTAGTTCGAAGAAAGAGTTGATGCTATTTGGCTTTAAATTGTCGAACCATTTTTGTGCAAAGCCTTTCAGCGTTGTAGGAAAAGCTTTGCACATGATTCCGTCGGGAACGTTGTGTAGATGCATAGGGTTTTGTACATTTTAAGGTGATCAAAAGGGTCCCAAATTCCATTGAAGACTTCCATTAGTGGGATTCTGAATTTCAGTTGGAGAGGGCATGCCATCACAATCATGGAGAAAGGAAGGTTGGTTCTCCAGATCAAGGTTTCTACCGTAGTAGACATTTTCCCATTTATTGTCTTCATCATGGCATTCAACCGCTCCTACATTCTTTTCATCTACTCATCCTGTTTGACCATTTTTTCCTTACTTAGTATCCTTGGGGATACGTTCAGGGGATGGGCAGACACCAAGGCCTTGATCTTCTACTTGCTTATTTCATCCATCGTGGTGCCCTTCGATGCTCTCGGCTATGGCTTCCTCATATCACTCTTCATCATTGAGGGGCTTCTATTCACCTTGGGTGGTAAGCCTCCTAGTCAAGTCCTAATTTTGTTGTATGATTTGTTGCAGGCTTTGGTTAAGGGTCTACACTTTTTGTTTCAGGGTGACCAGCCGACCCCTAGATCTAATTCTCATAGGTTACTGGTTGAGGCGATGTTTCGGCAAGCTTCTATGGTCTTGGCCTGGGTATCTACGTTATAACAGGGAACCGAAGACTATCGTTTCCCATAGACAACATAAATTGATCGGACTTGGAATTGGTCCCTCCCAGATGGCAGCACAATTAAAACTTTCTTCCTTCCCGAAAGTTCCCGTACCTGAGAACAAAAGAAAGGGAGATGCTGGTGTGGCAGTCCTATGCCTCTCCAATGATTAAGTTAGCTACTTTTTTCTCAAAATATTAATCTATCATTCATTTATTTTCTTGTGTATACCTTCTTGAGTTGCGCTTCATTCTTTTATAGGATTGGAGGGGCCTAGGATCTGGGATTTTTCATCATATTTTGTGCTTAGCGTGTGGGCAAGAGTTTTGAAGATGACATGATTCTCAATGCAAATATCGGCTATAATCGAGGAATCATTATAGTATTCTTTTTTAGTCACTTAAGTGGGTTGTGTCGGTCGGTCAGTCACTTATGCTTAATCACATATCCTTCTTTACGTTATCGGTCCCTTTTTCGACTTAGGTCTCAGAGTGCTTCATTTAGTTTATTTTACATTAGTGTTATCTCTCTCTCTCTCTCTCTCTCTCTCTATATATATATATATATATATATATATATATATATATATATATAAGACACAATGATTTATGTGATTAAAAAATGATTGCCTAGGTCCACAAACTCACACTAATTCCACTATGTTCAAAAGAAAGATGAACAATTTCCCTATAGAAGTCATCTCCCACTCTCTCCAAAAAACTCTACATAAAACTAGGGTTTTAACCCTTTGCTACAAGCAACATAGAAGTAAAATCTTAAGCATACTCCCTAAAAATTTTGGGCTGGGGCTTAGCTCTCGCACCCCACCCCCACAAACTCAGCATGGCACTCAACTTGCAAACCTGGACACATTGTATCTTGAAGCCACACAAACAGTAATAATACTCTTAGTTGCTACTCAAGATCCATCCTCAACAAGTAAAAAATGGCAATGTGATGCATAGTAGTGAATGATGGCGAGGTAAAGGTGCTAGTGGCAAGTGTAGGTATGGTGAGTATGAAGGTGGGTAAAATGGGAACAATGATTTGGACTAGAGAAATAGACCATGTAGTTGGGCAAAAGGATGGTGGTGGTACCACTAAGAGGGAGGTGAGATTGTTGGGTTCCCTCATTAGTGGGACCCAATGTCCACTTTAACAAAGGTAGGCATGAGCATAAGAGTTCCAAACGTTCTATTAATTTTTTTTTTTAAATGGTGGTAGATGGTGAGCATTTAGTGCTCTTATCCTTTCCAAGAGAGAGATGAGGGAGTCCATTCAATGGATTCTCTTTTGGGGCTTTTTTTTAAATTTCTAATATTCTCTCTTATCATCCGTACAATACCAGGTGAGTTGGCTTTTGTCATTTTTGAGGGGATTTCTTTGAAGTTTGATTTCCTCTCCATTGGAGAAGGAGGGGCTTTCTCTCTTGCTAAAGAGGGCTTGGGGAAGCTATTATAGTGCATCATCTTCTTTTCGAAGGAGGTAAGCTTTTCTTTTAAATCTCCTTATATATCCATCTTTTTAGATGATATTTATTATGTTGTTGGTTGATGGTGAAATCCTCTAATCATGATTAGAGAGGACTTGAAATCCCATTTATTTGACGAATAGTGGAATTTTTTTTTACTAGTGTCCAATTGTTTTTCCTTTCACATGAAAGGATTTTTTACATAAAACAAATCTGGTGTTGTAGTGTGTCTTGTGCTTGTAATTACTTCTTGTTTATTTTACTATTATTTACTTATGAACTATTGTTTAGAATTATTTGAGCATTTGATTTGCATATAGAAAGAAAAAGGTGTGTGGTTTGTTGATGTAAATTGTCAATTCCATAGAGTGATAAATACATGGACTGGTAGATTAGGCATGGCATGAGTATTTTACATATATTAGTTATGTCCATAATTTTTAAGTGTCCTTAAGTCCCAAGATTAAAGACATTCTCTAAGGACTTGAAGCCATAAGGATGAAACATTCCCCAAGTTGCTAAGGTCCAAGACTTGAAGACTCAAGCCGCTACATGCTCAAGAAAGGTAAACTAAGGTAATCTTGAGGCTAGAAATAGGTTAATAAGACCTAAAGACATTTATAAAGGTCAATGGACAAACCCATACCTTTGGCATAAGTTCTATAGTGATTGGGAATCACTTTGTAGCAAAATGACAAAAAACAGGGGAATCAGATCGATCCGAGGGTGGTTGGATCAATCTAAACTTACCGGATTGATCTGCCACTTGGTAAATCAATCCGATGGTCATCAGATCAATTTGACAAGACCATCGGATCGATCCGAGGAATCTTGGGTGTTTCTGACTGAGACACCAGATCGATCTATGTATGCGGTTCGATCCAAGCAGATCTTAATCAGATTGATTCGATATTGTAGAATTTAAAAACATAAGATTTGAAAGGTTATGATTTTTTTACCATTGGGAATGATGCCTATCCGAGGGTGCACGGCCATGCTCATCCTCTATAAGTATAAGAGAGCCCTAAATGAGCTCTCTAACACACACAAAGAATTTTTGAGAGAGAACAAGAAGGAGCTAAGGCATTGAATCCTCCCAAATACCAAAGGCTCTCATTTATGAGATTCCATTGAAGAATCAAGAAGCTAAAACCATTAAGTGTGCTTTCCCTACCATCAATCTTCATTGAATATAAGGAGGAAATTTAGAAGAGGGTTTACTCCCAAGTAAACCCTTGTATGAAGCTCCAAGAAGCAAAGAGACAACTCTTGGGAGCTTGGTGGAAGCCATTGCACATTAAATCAACAAAGAGCAACCATCTATAAAGGATAACAAACAATACATTAGCAGTCAAGAGGTAATTTGTATTGATTCCTTATTTTAACTATGACCTTAGCACTACCATTGGAGACATTGGAAGCTCAACCACCCCCGCCAGAGCATTGCGAGTAGATATAGCACTTGCTAGAGACACCGAGTGTAGAGCTTGCTTTTACAAGTAGATAGGTTTTGAATTTAGATCATGATTATAACTTGTTTCAATCTAAATAAAATTTAGTGGCTTGGTAATGATCTTTGAAAGTGGATTTTGGCCCTGATGCCGAACCACTATAAAAACATTGTGTTGTGTGTGATTTGTTTATGTGTGAAATTGTCTCTTCTCTCTATGCTAGCAAGACATGTGTAAGATTCATTATATAATATTTCATTCTTGCAATAAATTACATCTCATTGAAAAACAACTTTATACATTGTCATATCATAGCACTTGTAAACAAAAGAAATTAATCTATTAAGTTAAGTGCATTAATTTTCAAGTTAGAATTGAACAATATTAAATTAAAAATTAAGAAGGGGTAAATCAAAAGAATTTATATAAATCCTATTCACCCCCCTCTAGGATTAACATCAACTTTCATGGTTTCCCAACAAATGGTATTGGAGTTGGGCTCTAATTTTTCGTGTGTAAATCATGAAAATAATTACAAGTCAGATGGTTAGCCTAAATGGGAGCAATTGGCTTATTTGGAAGGCAAAGATGGAAGACTTATTTTATTGTAAAGGTTCAAATTCACCCGTGGAAGGATATCAGGTTAAACCGGAAAATTATGCAAATAATGAGTGGAAAAAGCTAGCTCGAAAAGCCGTCAAGTTTATTTGGTAATGGTTAGATGATAGTGTTTTTCATCATGTCTCCACTAAAAAGGCACATTAATTGTGGAAGAAATTGGCAAGGTTGTATGAGAGAAAGATCACATGAAATAAAAATTTCTTGATTCAGAATCTTGTGAATTTGAACTACAAGGAAGATGGTTCAATTATAGAACATTTGAATAAAACAAAAAGTATTGTGAATCAGTTCTTCTCCATTAAGATGGTGTTAGATGATGAGTTACTAGCCTTGTTACTTCTTAGTTCATTACCAGACAATTGGGAGGCCTTATTGGTGTCTCTTAGCAACTTTGCTCTAGATGGGGTTGGTACCATGAATCAAGTAACATGAAGTTTGTTGAATAAGGAGACAAGAAAAAATCTTTGGATTCCCTTACACTAGAGGCACTAATTACAAAAAATTGAGAGAGAAGTAAAAGTAAAAATCCTTACAACCATGAGAAGTTAAGAAGAAGATCCAACTTAAGAAAGGAAATTAATTGTTACAATTATGGAAAATCAGGTCATTATCAAAGGAAATGACAAAAACTTAAGAAAAGGGAAAATGAAACAAAAGGGTGAAGAAAAACATGGTGATAATGATACCATCGTTGTTGCTTCTAATGGAGATATTTATTTTCTTGGGTTGTGAAAAATTATGCCTTTATTGTTAATGTAAATTGTCAAAATTCCATAGATTGCAAAATACATGGAGTGGTAGATTAGGCATGGTATGAGCATATTTCATATCTTAGTCATGTCTAGAATCATCAAGTGTTCTTAGTTCCAAAGAAGGAAGATAAGCACTAAGCACTTGAAGCAAATGATGGATTCGTTTGCAAGTTGCCAAGGTTTAAGACTTGAAGACTTAAGCTTCATCAAGACCAAGGAAGGTATATAAGGGTAAACTCAATGCTAGCCATAGGTTAAAGAGACCTTAAGACTTACAAAGGTCAATGGACCATTCTCATGCCTTTGGCATAGACCTATAGAGGTTGGGAATCAAATTAGGACAAAATGACAGAAAAACAAGGGAATCAGATCACTCTAGGGGGTGTCAGATCAATCCGCACTTAGCAGATCGATCCGCTACTTATTGGATCAATTCCGCAAAGCTCGGGTGTCTTAGATTGAGACACTGGATCAATCCAAGGATGCTAGATCGATCCATGTGGATCAATCCGACAAAGTTGAATTAATCCAAAATCACAGAAATTCAAAAAAATAAACCTTTCAACGCCTATGATTTTTTGACTGATGGGAAAGATGTTATATCAAGGGTACACGACTATGCTCATCCTCTATAAGTATAAGAGAGGCTCAAAATGAGCTCTTCAACACACAAAGAATACATAAAACACAAAGAGACGAGATCTTTGAGAAAGCAAGGCTTTCAGTTTTCCCAACAACCAAGTTGGCTCCATTAATGAGCATCTATTGAAGATCAATGAGTCATTTAAGTACTTCCCTAGTACTCTCCATTTAAAGAACAAGAAGAGGGAAGCAAGTAGAGGGTTTACTTAAAAAAGAAAGTAATTAGAGGGTTTACTCTCAAGTAAACCCTTGGGCGAAGCTCCAAGAAGCAAACAGGCATCTCTTAGGAGCTTGGTGAAAACTATAACATATTTTCTCAACAAAGGAGCAACTACCTTTATGTGAATTAAGCAATACACTAGCTTTGTGAGGTAATTTGTATTGATTTCAATTTTATCTAAAAACCTTAGCACCCACTAGAGACACTGAGTGTAGACCATAGCACTACTGCCAAAGACACCAAGAATTGACATAACTACCATTGGAGGCACCAAGAGTAGAGCTTGCTTTTACAAGTAGTAGGTTTTAGAATTTTAACCTTGATTATAATGTAATTTAATCTAAATAAAATTTGATAGCTCGATAGTGAGATTTAAAAGTGAATGTTAGCTTGAATGCTAAACCACTATAAATATTGTGTTGTGTGTTTGCTTGTCGTGTGTGAATTGTCTCTTCTCTCTTCCTTTACATGGCATGTTTAGCATCTTCTATGTGATCTTTCATATTTGTAATTAATTAGGAACTCAAATTAGTGGAAAGATTAAAATTAATATTTGGCATTGCATTGCACTTGTAATTAAAATAGTTGAACCATATCTTGAGGTGCATAAAATTCCAAGAACTACAGTAACATCTAAAATTGGAATTTTAAGTGGGGGTTTAATTAAAAGAAGTTTTTTATAAATCCTATTCACCCTCCCCTCTAGGATTAAAACTGGACTTTCAGTTAGTATTAGAGCAAGGCTGCTCCTAAACAGTCTAACCTCTAAAGTGGGAAGATCAAAATTCCTAGAGGTAGATCCATTAAAGAAACCCTAGAAGAATCCTGATAGAACACTAAATGTTGAGGAAAGAATGTTGTTCAATCTCTGCTCCTTCCTATTTCAATGGGACATACTATGTCTAGTGGAAAGCCCGTATGTCCATCTTCCTCAAATCCATACACCATAGAGTTTGGGGTTCAGTGGTGGAAGGCTACACCAAACCCTCCACAAACCCAAGTGAGTGGGTAAGCACCGAAATAGAGGCATATAAAGTGAACCACAAAGAATTAAGTGTTGTACATCATGCTCTAAGTTTAGAAGATCTATATAGAATAGACATGTTGGGAACCAGTAAAGAAATATGAGATCTTATTGAGAAAACCCATAGGAGTGAATCAAGCTCATCCAAAGATGAAATGTTACTTAGTAAGGAAACCACTTCATTAGGGTCCAAAGTCCTTATGGTCTTTAGCATGTTTAGGGATTCACACAATGAAAGTGAATCTGGAAGTGATAGAGAAGAAGGTGAGGATGAAGAGAACATCTAAGATGCCTTCAACTAGCTCTATCTAGAAAGTATAGAGTTAGCCAAGACTGCTAAGGCATTTAAGAAGAAGACCACAACTCTTGTTTAAGAAAATGAAAATTTAAAAGAGGTAGAGAGAATTAAAACTAAAACTTCATAATCTTGATGAAAATCAATCCAAATGTCTAATGGAGAAGGTTAGGCTACTTAAAAAAATTTCTAATCTCTCGAATGAAAATAAAGAACTAAAGAAAAGAACAAGAGAGTTAGAATTGAGGTCTTTGGCTTCCAATCTAGGAGAAGAGCATCAAAGTTTAAAAGAAAACATAAATATCCTACAAAAGAGATTAAGTGAGGCAAAAACATTCCTCAACTAGAGAAAATTAATAAGAAAATTGAAAGGAGGAAACTAGTTAAGGACAATGAAATCTTGTCTAATAAGACCTAGAACTTGAACAAAAATTGAAATACAAAGTGTGTAAATCTTGGAGGGGGGTGAATAGGATAAAATTAAAATTTTAATTTTTTTAAAATATTTCAACCCCAATCTTAGTTTTAGTGAGTTAAGTGTTGATGTTCAATTTTAACTTAACTCAATTAATGTGTTTAGTGCTCAATTGCTAATGATTACAAGTATGAAAATGTAAAGAATAATCACATAAAGATCACACACCACAACACAACATGTATAGTGGTTCGGCCACACCAGGGCCTACATCCACTTTCAACAACTCAATTTTATTAATCAACAAAAATTATTACAAAGAATGAGCAAACTTTAGATTATGTTTTTGGTGTATCCGACAAGCCCAACCTTGGTTGTCTCTGAGCTAAGGTCTTACAGTTCGTCAAACGGTGTCTCCGACCATTGACTCAAAGGTGCAAGGTAAATATGTAAATCTTAAACTACGTGCTTGGTGTCTTCAGCAAGCACGACCTTGGTTGTCTCCGAGCTAAGGACTTACACTTTGTCACATGGCATCTCCGACCATTGACATAAGGGATTAGGTAAACTACTAATATGGTTCACAGTAATTGAATATGACAAATATGATCCTAGTAAGGGAACAAGGTCCTAATACAATATGGCTCTCAAATTAGCCAAATATATCAATGTGGTCAACCACGGGAAACATGGTCCCAATGCAGAGAGTGGCTCTCACTAGCCAAATATGCCAATATGTATGGTCTCTACTCAAGCAAAGGAAGTGTGTGAATGCCTTTAAAGAAGGCAAGTATGCATATAAAATCACACAATAGTAAAATCCTCCATGTAGGCAAATATAAGTGAAGCACAAGAAGGGAAATATCTCAAGTAAGGGAACTAATGTCCCAATGTAGAGAATGGCTCTCAACTAGCCAAATATACCAAGTGTAAGGTCTTTACTCAATACTAAGGGAATGTGTGAATGCCTCTAATGAAGGCAAGTATGCAAGTAAAGCACACAACTAAGTATGGCCTCTAGAATAAACAAATATAAGTGAGGCTCATAAGGGTTTTATCTCTTGGAATAGTTTTCCAAGGATTCACATGTAGAGTAGTGGAATAGATATACAAGAAGCAAAAGCTAACTACAAACTACCTACAATGTAAACAAACTCCAAAATATAAGTAAAAGCTTTACCTCAACATTTTAAGTTGGGAGTTTGTATGCTTGGAGATGTAGGAGCACGTCTTCGATCTTCCTCCTCTCTTCTCTTGCAAAGGAACCCTCATTTGTGACCACAAGAGAGAGACAACAAATCCCTTATTATCCTTTGGAAGCTTGAATGAAAGTGTAAAGAGAGTGTAGAGCTTATAGAACTCTTCTCCTTGCCTAAAAACCCTTCTCTTTCCCTTTGCTGAAATCCTTCAAACCCCTCTTTCTCAAGAACACCTCATCTAGAGGATTTCAAGTGATTTTCTCTAAATGATTCCTCAATAATGTTTCTAATATATTTAGGAGGTGTTCCCTCCTCATTTTAGACTAATTCCCTTCTTATAGGGTTGAGCCAAGGCTCCCTATAGACTCCAACAATCAAAAAATGTTAAACAAACTAGTGGTTACGAGTCCAATTTTTACTTATGATAGATTATGGCCGTGATTGATCATAAACCTCATGGTTGATCATAATCTATGATGTGATATTCATCAAGATCTCCTTAAGTGGATCGTTTTGAGTACTCGTGTGTTTCGAGCAAACGTTGGGATCAAAAGTTATGGCCATTTTAAGTTGAGATGACCATAATTACTTCTCGGATCGTTTTTCACTTGGGGATTTTGGAGCAATTACACAAAATTCTTAGGGGTTTTAACATGGTGTGGGCCCATATTTAAGTTATGACCAGTCTATAATCGATCATGGACTTTGTGATAGATTATGGGGCTTTTAGGACCTATGCCATGATCAATCATAGATAATAGGCCTAGTCTTCGGGTGGCCCAAAAATTTGTTTGTGATCAATCATGAGGTTTATAATTGATAACAAATAGTGAATTCTTCATTTTCATTGCTTTATGATTCTTGGGAGGTTTATAAGAGCTTAGGGTCATTTTGGGGTGTTTAACCATGTGTGGGGGACACATCTTGAGTCATACTATATGAACCCTATGAAGCTACATGCATGCCTTTCCCTTCTCGGGTGTTGGAGCCCGACTTGAGTCTTGATATTCAAGGCTTGACTATTGGAGCTTCTTCCACAGCTTTGCCCATAGATTTGACAAATGATACCCTTGCATCAACAATCTCCCCCTTTGTCAATTCTGTGGCAGAAACCATATTCTTGGCCATTTCTATTTAGCACACTTGCCCATTCCCCAAAATACATCAACAGGCACAAATGCCTTAGACCCCACATACAACACAAGGGCATGTTTTCCAATCCCCTGAAATATATGCTACTCCAATACAAGATACACATGAAAGACAAAATTACATTCAAAGCCTTGGGCATCTTGTTTTGCTCATCTATACCTACACACATCCAACACATATACCTTTCTCAAGCTATATGTGAAGTATATATTCATAAAACATTTAAAAGTGTGCAAATGAACAAACATTTAAGCCAATGCAAATAAATGTGTTCATTTTAGATTTAAGAATGACAACAAGTAATAGTGTTTACATAAAGATTGGCATTGTGTATATTTCTCCCATATTTGTATGCTCCCCCATAATGCATACAAGCTCTTGAGTGTATAATTTTACAAAAGTAACACTCTCTATACTTTCTCCTCCATAAGTATAAAACCCCACATGCTCTCCCTCATGGAAAGCCATACTCCCCCATAATACATACTACTCCCTGTCATGGCCAATGCCAAGTATGCACTCCCCTTTTTTGCCATGAATTAGCAAAGTTTAGCAAAAATCATACCATAGAAAGGATATGAAACATAAATAAGGCTAGACAAAGAAACAACTAGTCATCATGTCTTGTGCTTTAAGTTAAAGCCCATGCAAACACAACCACAAAACAAACACCTTCCTCATGCCAATTGAATAAGATACGAGCAATATAAATAACAATTTCATGAAATACAAGAGGTGCTTTTAAGTTTTAAGTTTTCAATACTTTTGGTTAGTGGTTGCTCCCCCTATTTGACTGCTCTTTTTCCCTTATGGGTGTAACTCCTTATATATGTGCAAAGTGTCTCCCCCTCATTTTCACATTTCATAACCACTCAAACAGTGGATTTGAACTATTCCTCCCCCTTTTTAGCAAGAATTAGCAAGTTATGAAATAAACAAACCATAAGCCAAATAAGAAAGGAGAAATTGAGCAAAATGAAATCTATTAATAAGAAAATTTAAGTACATCATCTAGCTCTTGAGGCTATAATCAACTACTAGGGGACTCCCCTAGGCAACATAAAATGAGTATAAGCCTTAGACATTGTCCGGATAAACTCTAGCCTAGCCACATGAGCAAATGACTCCTCAAGTTTAGTGCTTCCTATTTGGACATACCCATTGGCTACAAGTCTAGCCTTGTTCCTAGTCACCATGCCATAATTGTCATCTTTGTTTCTAAATGTTCATTTTGTTCCAATGATGTTCTTGACAGAGGATCTTTCAATTAGGAACCATACATCATTCTTCTTGAATTGGTCGAGCTCCTCTTGTATGACATTGATCTAATCTAGATCATTTAGAGCCTTTTTACTTGATTGGGCTCTATCTTGGAGGTAAAACAACGATAACTTAGGATGTTTTTGATTTGCCTTCTTATTCTACCTCCATCCTTTGGATCACCAAGGATACCATTAGGTGATAATATTTTTGTGATCATTATCTCCTTAGAATGAGGTTGGGCTTCATCATCCTCAAAGTTTTGTTGTGATGAGAGTTCATGTTGATCCTTTCTCATCATATAAATCTGAGAACTTGTGGTTCTCGAATTCCCTTCCATGGCTGTGTCAAATGTGCTTGATGGAGAGGTCTTTTTCAACTTAAGTTCTTTTACAACTCATTACAAGCCTCATATTTCTCTCTTAGGAGTGCTACCCAAGTGAAATATGAGAAATCATCCACCAATACCATGAAGTATGTCTTACCTCCTAGACTCTCCGTTCTTGTTGGACTGGCAAGTCCATGTGGAGAAGTTTCTAGAGGCCTTGATGTCCCTATTTGGTTTGTCTTCTTGTGAGGTACTCTAACTTATTTACCTATTTTGACAACCTTTGCACATAGGATAGTCAACTTGGGTCAACTTAGGTAAGCCTTTGACTATTTCTTTCTTGCTTAGAATAGAAAAGTCTCTAAA
>JAOXJP010025367.1:0-17088 GCA_025762735.1 Platanus orientalis
ACCACACCCCTGATGGGACCACTCAGGGGGTGGAATCAATTCACTTTTTGGAGGTTTTTGATTCCCCCTCCTGAGTGATCACATCAGGAGTGTGGTGCACTTGATGTGGCACCGTCTGTCCCAATCTGCTTATGTAAGCCTAGTCAACCAATCTTGGGCCAGACAAGTCAACGGTAGAAATCATTCTTGGGTCCGCTCGGGTTTCAAGGTCCAACCGGTCGAATCGGTCCTGCTTTAATAAAAAAAGATTATTAGTAGATTAAGATTACCATTTCACCAAAACCCAACAAAACGAATATAATGCGATTCAGGTCCCTTGCCTCTGTACTTGGAAGGATGCCAATGGCAAACACACCATCATCTCCTCCTCCTAATTCTGTCACCCCTCTCATGGATTCGATTTGCTTCGGAGGCTCTCAGAGACTTAGAAACTTAGCTCAGCAGCTCCGTCTTTACAAACCACCCCCCACCTTCGACGACGATGAGATCGAAGAACGACAAATTGAAGAAAATGCAGGAAAGGTGATTTCTCAGGTGGGTTTTGCAGAATCTGCTGCACCCATTCCTCACCCTGAAAGATTCAGACCCAAGAGAGCCGCGGTTCTTGTTTGCCTTTACGAAGGTGATGGTGGGGAATTCAGAGTCATCCTCACCAAGCGTTCATCGAGACTCTCTACTCATTCAGGTCAGAGGAAATGATGCAAATTGGGTTTCTTTCTGAAGTTTGTGTAGCAAGATGATTTCTTTGTTGCAGGTGAAGTGTCGTTGCCTGGCGGGAAGATGGAAGAGGGTGATGCAAATGACAGCATGACGGCCACGAGGGAAGCTCAGGAAGAGATAGGATTGGATCCTTCGCTTGTTAATGTTGTGACTGTTCTCGAGCCCTTCTTATCTAAGGTACGGTGGGATGTAAAATTTTTGTATGGTTGGACAAATTTTCATCTGCCTAAATCTATCTGAATGTTGGAGAATATAGCAGTCCCGTTCTGTTACAGGATTCAAACACTAAAATAAAGAGAAAATTGGGAGAATTAGAGAGACAAGTAATCTCGTCTGAGGGAGATTAGACCTCTGAACTCATTCGAGGGAGTTCACACCTCCTGCAACTCTCTACTGAGATGATTGAATATTCTTCATTCCTTTTCCAAGACCCAATAACATTTAGAAACTTCCTAATGCATCCCTTACCTGAAGAGGGTTTCTTATTAAGACTTTTTAATTTAAAACTTGCCGAAAAGGGTCGTTACATTCCATTCTCCATGAGATCAACCTTGTCCACAAGGTTGAAAAATCCAAAGATACTCTTCAAGATCTTAAGAAATTAGTCCTCATCCTGTATAGTAGATTGTGGGTTGAGGAGTTGTTCGGCTATTGTTGATCAACAGGCTTGCATCATTGTCTTCCAAATCATTGGTCTCATCCCTTGACGATGTATTCTTGTCAATCAAGAAAAATTGTTCAGCCTTGTATTTGTGATTGGGAGAAAACCGTTCATCACAATTTTAGCATAACCCCCTTTCCCGTCTTGCTTTCATTTAAGCAATTATTAGCTTCTTTAAACTTGGGTTCTCAAGTTTAGAAAGCCCAATTTGTAGATTGTTTGGTGTTGTTTCTTGATCTTGATAGAATTTAGCCATTCTCTCATATTGTAACATCTTTTCCTCAAATAGTTTTGCCAAAGAAATAGCATGGAATAGATCTCTCAGGTTTTCACTTTGTACATCCAACTGTATATCCTCACGAAGCCCTCCAACAAAAAAGCTTATAAGTCACTGTGGTGTGGTGGAATGTTAGTGAGTCTACTAGAGAGCATAATCACGCAGGGTACCGGTTTGGCGCTACTTCTTCTTTGCAATAGTGAAGTTGTCAAATTGTATTGGGCCAAATCTTGAGATTAGAGATTTTGTAAAAAGACGTCATGGTATTCCTTCCCCATAGTGTTGTTCCAACCAATAGTACCATTGTCGTGCTTCCTTCTCCAAATAAAATGACGTGTTTGTGGCATGTTGTGCTGGAGCTATTTGATGCAATCTCATGAATCACCCTGCTTCGTTGATCTAGGGTATTGGATCAGTCCCATCAAAATGAGGAAACTCTAATTTGAGCATAGGCATCTTTGCAGTTTGCATATCGGTGGGGAGTTGGATATTAACATCAACTTGTTGTGGATATGCTTGAATGCAAATTTTTCAATCTTCCATTGTTGAAACTTGATTCTTGGCTGGTCTAGTTGTATGATCATCATGGGCCTCCCTAGAAGCTCAATTTTTTTGGAGTTGAGATACTTCTTCTTTAAGTGCATCGAGATCCTCTAATTTCTTCATGATCACTTCCAACATTGCATTTAAATCTACCAATTCCATGAGTACTGCAGCCTTCTTTTGTCTTCGAGTACATGGCATCCACCGACGGAATCACGTTGGCTTTGATACCAATTATAATAGTCCTGTACTGTTACAGTCCCGTGCTGTTATAGGGATTAAAACACTAGAATAAAGAGAAAATTGGGAGAATTATAGAGAAAATAATCTCATTTGAGGGAGATTAGACCTCTAAACTCATTCGAGAGAGTTCACACCTCCTATAACTCTCTACTGAGATGATAAAACACCTTCATTCCTTTTCCAAGAACCAATTACATCAATCTATAATAAATTATTTCCTATCTTTTCTAGAATCATATTAGAAACTTTTTAACTTGCTTACAATGCAATTGAAAATAATCCTAAAGAGAAATTTAGAAACTTCCTAATGCATCCCCTACCAAAAAAGGATTTCTTATTAATACTTCTTAATTAAGAGACTTGCCAAAGAGGATCGTTACAGAGAACTTTTAAACAAAATTAGGGGGGATGTTTGAGCAGTTTTAGGTGCTCAATTGGGTTTGAGTCCTCATCCTCTCTGTCAGCTAGGAAAATTTCTAACAAAAATAGCATGAAAATTTAAATGTTCTATGTTGTAAACTTGGTTCTTGAACAACTCCTTCAATGGATTATAATATGCACTGCCTTCGTGAACTTGCAATGATGAGCTAAATGATCAGGTTTACATGTTGTTGGCCGGAAAATGGTATGTGGGCATGCCAGTGCCACGTGGGCACAAGGTCTGGATTTTCCTAAGACCCCAAGCATCAGAGTAGACAACAAGCAGACAGAAAGTGGGTTCTCCGGTCGTATGTCCAACCACCAAATACTTGTGATTCAGGCGATGTGGGAAGGGGAGGGTTCTTCCTCCAAATGAGTTCTTTTTGTTTTGTTAGAATAAGGATTTCACCACATTTTTTGCACCAAGACAACAATAATATGAAGTAGAAGGAAGAAATGCTAGGCAAATGAACATTAATAAATACATGAATCACTTACAAAGCTGATAATGAGACTGAAATTTGTATGTTGAATAACAAAAGACTTGTTAATAACAAGTTACACACCAAAATATCCAATAATTGGTCAAGACTTGTATGCCAAGTTCTTGGAAATTAGCTGATAGCAAATTACAGACCGAAAACAGATATGTGTGGGTGGTTGAAACTCTCGTAAAAAACTCGTAAGGGTTTGTTGATGATGAATTATAGATTGGGTTTACAAAATCTGATTGAAATTTGTATGTCAAGTTTATAAGAACTTGTTGATAACAAATACAGACCGGGATTCTAGAAAAAGAAAAAAATAACGATGCCATAACAAACTGAAAATCGAAATAAACTAGATATGCTAAAAGGGATAAATTGAAGTAAACGTTGTTGTTGATTTGTTGGAGATGCCCATTTCCTTCATTGCTTCCTTTTTCTATAGACTTTCTAGGTGGTTAACACCATATCTTTCATGATCGCACGTTCATGGAGATGACCCTCTTTTTTCCCTACTGGAAACGAGTCTTCTTTGAATCTGGAAGCCACGTTTTGCCGCTGATAGAGTTCACACAATCCCACTCTTCCTTCTTTCCTTTGGATCGTGGATCTCTTTTAGAAACCAGCTCTCACACGTCTCTTTTTTTGCCCCAATTTTCTGCTATAGTTGTTACTTTAGACTTCCCTGATTTTGTACCATTTTTCCCATGTTGCTGAGATTTGGGAAATAAGTTTTTAAATAGCGACGTGCAAATTTTTCTCCTCTAAGTTTTCCTTCATTGTGTGCCATTTGTTCATTTTCTGTAAAATATCTTCTCATGGAGACCTACCAACACGTGTCTCAATATGATGATCTCTATTTTCCCTCAACTTATCTCTTTCAGGGTCATGTGACAATCTTCTAAAGAATCCAAAGTCTTCAAGATTCTGACCTGACCCCACTTTTGCTCACCTGTCACGTGCTGCAATTTTTTTGTATCAACGCATGTGTAAGATCCCACATCACCTAATTTGAAAAGGATCATGTGCTTATATGTAAGAACTCCTCAACTTGGCTTGATGCCTTTTCAGGAGAGAGCACTTGGTTCAACCCAAAGAACAAAACCAGGGCAGGAGAGTGGCCCCATGTTGGGATGCCTATAACTAGACAATATCAAGCTTAATTGGGTCGAGTTGTTATAATTGGTATTAGAGCCAGGTTTAACTTCACGATGTGCACACGAGGATGTGTGGCCCTAAGGGGGGTGGATTGTAATTAGTTTGACGTGTTTTCGAGAGAGAAAGTAATTAGCTAAGCCTAAAGAACAAAACTAGGACAGAAGAGGCCACATGTTGGTACGCTCAGAATCAGAAAATATTAAGCCAAGTCAAGTTAGGTTGTTACAATGTCAACGATGATTTAATTGTTAGGAACCCACATAGAAGTTGTCTTAGAGAAGATTTTTATTTTTATTTTGAGTTTGAAGAGGATTCTCTTATAGTTAGTTTTTTTTATTTTGTAAGTTAGGGTTGATGTAAAACCAGTATATCATATTTTTTTGAAGGGGAATGAAGGTAAAATGTTTTTATTAAATTTTCCTTGGTGTGTTGAGCACTCGAGATCATCCTTTCTCTCGTTTAAGTAGGCACATTAGGGACAAGGTTCTTAACAATTGTTATCAAAGCAGTCTTTTTTGGGCATGCCAACAAAAGAAGGGGAAGAAGCCAAGAAAACTTGACCTTCAGTGGTCAAATTATTGGTCTTTGAATCTTATGGATGAAAGTGTGGAGTGTTTGGAAATGACAATAGAGAATATGCAAGCCATCTTAGCATCATTGCAACAAGCCTTAAACAATCAACAACAACAGCAAATTAAAGCTAACAAGAGACGTGCCAAGCTGATTCTACTATCAAAAATCAGGATGATTATGTTGACCTCCAATTCGGGAATCAATGTCAAGGGGACTTGGTGGAAGGATGCTTGCAACTTCATTTTGCACAGATTGATTTTCTCTGTGCAGGTATTTGTTGAAGAGATGTGTGCGCTCTCGCATAAGGCTGCAAATTGGTCTACATTGATTCAATATGCGATTTGTCCAGCCTGAAATTTGGGTGGGCTGGGCAAGCTTAAGTTTAGGTTAGGCCGAGTCCATGGCAAGATGTTAGGCCCAAAGTCTTGTTTAGGCTGAGTTCAGGCAAGTGTAAGAAAGCCCGAGGCCTGACCCAAACACCTATATCAATATTAAAATTTATACTAATATAGGGTAAGATACACCATTAGATTAAATCGTAATTCAACAGTCTAGACATAATATACTTAAACTAAACCCTAATATCATATTTTAAAACCTAAAAAAAAAAAGAACCTAACATTTTGCCGTCTTCTTCTCCCTTGCTCTCTCTCTCTCTCTCTCTCTCTTTATGATTTTGATTTCTCTTGCATTTGTGTGTCTTCTCTAATCTCTCATTGTCGATGGAAAAGGAAAGAGACCCATATTTGCATGGTGAAGCTCATTGAGCAGGCAGAGAGATATGATGGTAAGATATGAATCCACATTTCTCTTGTTTTAGTAAGTTTATCGCTTAGTTTTTTTCTACATTTTTTGACTTAAAATGATTAAGCTTTATTAAGAAAGAAACAAAGAACAAGGAACAAGAAAACAAAATAGAGAAGGTTCACTAGACAAATGAAATGGAAGAACCAAGCACTAAAATCGAAAGCCCAGACACTCAAACCCCCCCCTTCCACCCTCGAAAAACAACAAGAAGAAAAAGAGCTACACAAGCATAGTCCAAAACCCATTCTAACCACTCCTTAGAATCCTCCAGAATAGAGACCCAAGCAAAAAGGTTTCTATAAGTAGTGAGACAAATCTTCTCAATAGGCATTTAGTTGTTTTTCTTCTATAGGTTTCTTGATTCAACTGTTTATTTGATGGATTTTCGGTTTTAGTTGTAGTTGAGTTCAGGTAGCCCAAATTCTGCATGATGCCCGACTTTTCAAATTGGGCCAAGCTCGAGTAGTCATCCTTGGGTTGAGTTTAGGCTCAGCTAGTATACTTTGAATTGGGCTCAAGATGACCTCGGCCTGGCCCATCCCAGCCTGATTAGCAACTCTACTCTCGTTACGAGAAAGGACTATGTTTTAATTGTGTGGAAAGTTTACTTCGAGACATCGGTGCAAGCATATGCAAATTTTCATGTTTGAGAATGACATACTGATGTGGTCCAAGACGAAGACAAAGCACCCATTGAAGTTTCCTAGCATGCATTGATAGGGATGGCTTGGTCATAGATTTTGAGGCTGCTTGGGTACATGAAGAATATTAGAGTGAGTGTCTTTGTCGATTTCAAGATTAGACAATTTTTTGGCGGAGTCTATAGCTTGACAATTAGGACACCCCATCCAAATAGGAAAGGATTTTGAGGTAATGATGGTGTATGGGAGTAAGCTTTGAGGTGGAGGAATATGCACACAAGTATATCTATAGCTAGGACCATTACAGGTGGTGAACGGTTTCTCAATCTTACCTATACATGGTTTGATGTCATATTGGTAACCTAGTGGGGTACTCTAAGTTTCATTATCTGGAATTTTAATGAACTTATCATGGAGTTATATATGGAGGCCATTTTTATGTTTTCAATGGGGTATGGAACTCATCCGTGATAGCTATTGATAGTAAGGAGATGGACTATGTGCTATGCCATCATAGCTTATCACTGTTGGCAAAGCTAAGTTTGGATGATTCTCAAAAGATAGTAGGTGTGATTTAAAAGGATTTAGTCACCTTATTAGAGGAGTATTTTTTATTTTTTTTTTATTTTTATGATTACCTTATTAGAGGAGTATGGTAATTTGTTCGACACTCTTAGAGTTGTACCACCATCATGGTTGTAAGATCATAGGGTTGAGTTAAAGCTTGGAGCACACCCAACTAATATTTGGCCATATTGGTATCCCCATCTGCAAAAGACGAAAATAGAAAAATTGGTTCTAGAGATGTTAGGGGAAGGGGTAATTCGAGCGAGTACTAGTCTTTTCTCTTCTCCAGTGTTATTGGTCAAGAAGAAGGATGGGACCTGGAGGATGTGCACTGATTATCATGCACTTAACCAAATCAACGTAATGGATAAGTTTTCTATTCTTTCTATTAATGAGCTTTTTGATGATTTTGGTGCACGACGATTTTTACAAGCTTGATTTGAGATATGGGTATCATTAGATTTGTGTCTATGAGCACAACATACACAAGACTGCCTTTCGTACCCATGAGAAGCATTATGAGTTTTTAGTGATGCTTTTTGGGCTCATTAATGCTCCCTCTTCTTTCGAAAACCTAATGAACGACATTTTCAGACATTGTCTTCATAGTTTCTTTCTTGTTTTCTCCTATGATATTTAGTGCATCCCAGTCAGCGAAGAAGAAGAATCATCGAAATTGAGAAGAAATCGTATGAAATCTGCTCAGATTACATTGGCAAAGCTCTTGTAGTGGAGATTATAGAATGAGGTAATGACTTTTTGATAGAATCAAGATAAGGAATGAATCGGTGAAATGGGTCAGCGAAGGGTTGCATCTTGTTGCACGATGGCCAGAGAGAGAAAAGCTTGCTCACACTCGTGATGAAGGGGATGCAGTCCTTATAGTTCAGAGAAGATGGAATCAAAGGGATATGTGGAGATTTCGTCTCACCCAAGAAGTGGCAGGAGTAGACAAATTATTTTCCCAGAGGAATCCAATGGTAATGGATGGCTGAAGTTGGCCATGGTCTTGGGAACTCATTTTATGATCTCTAATACGTCAAAGCCTCCCCTTGTAAGAAACTTGAAGGGAGCTGATTTCCCATTTTTGCAGCATAAGAAGAAACTACTACAAGGGTTTGTTCCACTGAGAAACAAATCAATGGAAGAAAGAGTGTCTTTTACAGGCTGGGTGAAGGCCATCTGTATAGATAGGGTGGACTCGTCTCACTCTTGGTTGGAAATTGTGAATGTAGTTGGCAAGATATTACGAAGAAATAGTCGCATTCAAACTATCCCGCTTGCAACAAACCGAGGATTATTTTTTGGAAGTTCCTGGGAGGAAACCAAATGGGTGGACTCGTTTGGTACTGCAGTAATGGACAGAGGCCATTTAATCTTTCACCATTGGGTGCCGGCTCTGGGTACGATTGGAAAGCATTCCGGCTTAAGAAAGTTCTGGATCAGGGTGAAGGGACTTCCTCTCCATCTCTGGACAACATCCCAATTTGAGGGGATAGCCAAGGTGTGTGGGGGGCTTGTGGAAATAGATCTCTTAACTGTGGAGTAAAAGGATTGCAGATGAGCAAGACTTAGGGTGGGTCCCATGGAGCTGGATGTAATACCCAATAGACTATGAGTTTGGGATTAGGACCAAGCGTTCTTAGTGGTGATCGTAATTGAGGATGACCTAGAAGATGAAGGGGTTTCCCTGGAAGATTGGCGCCAAGGGAGAGAGTTGTAGATTATGGAAAACGTGGTAAAGCCTCCGAAACCACCTTCCACCATGGTTTCTGGTTTTCGAAACCAGAAGATGAGTACGAAAGTGGGTTTGAGGATTTGAATTCAAAATTCAAACCAAATAAAGAATATTCCTTATATGCAGAGAGAGATTATGCCGTCACATGTCCTATTTATGACAACGAAAATTCCGATTGTAACCCCCCTTTTAGGATTAAGATGAGGGCAAAAAAGTCCAGTAAAGTAAATACCAAAAATGGACCTTCTAATGAATCGACTCTTCCTTTTATAAGAGGAGCTCTTTCGACTTATCCCTGGGGAAGGGGACTTAATTTTTGAGCTTCCAAGAATGCCCTCAATCGTTTCAGGGCAATTGAGTCTCAACCGAAGGATCAAGGCCATTATGGGACAGGGCCAATAGGCTAGGGTCTTCAAACCAAAGACTTTGTCATCTCCCACTTTGGTAATTCAGTAGCTAGTGGCTCTGACCTTTTAGAGGAAAACCTAGCCTCTCCCTGCTCGAATGTTCACCTCACCAAATGGGTGAAGCTTTGTGGGTGTTTAATAAGTTAGATGGGTAAAGCTCCTTTCTTGGTTTATCGTATGAAGGTTTTGAGGTTGAAACTCAGGAATTATTTAGGTTGATCGAGTTAAGGAGGGAAGGGGGATTGTTGGTTGAACCCAAGTCGGTGGAAATCAAACTTTTGAAGAATGAATTGAAAAAAATAGAGAGCAATGTTAATTATGATAGGAAAGCAGGCTATGTGAGTGAGGGGGTTAGTAGCAGTATGGACCTGGTGTTTAAGTGATTTTATGGGTTTAAAAATCATCTCTTGGAATGACAGATGCCTCAAAAATAAGGATAAAAGAGTGTCGATTGGCCATGGCCTATATGGGGAGGGGGAGACATGATATCTTTTGCTTATAGGAAACTAAAATCAAGGATATGAATGATATAGTTATTAAGGATGTTTAGGGGAAGAGCTCTTCTCATTGGTTGGGCCCTTCCTTCTTGTGGGGCTTCAGGGGGTATCCTTTTGATCTATAATGAAGATGAAGTGGAGATTGTGGAGCAGGAGGTTGGGGCTTATTCTTCGATTTCGGTTGATGCTAAATTATTGAATGGGTCGGATGAATGGTCTTTTATAGGTGTTTATGGTCTTGTTTTGGTGGAAGAGGTTGATATCTTCTTTCTGAGTTGGATGATGCTAAAGCCTAGTGGGACTTGCCTTTGTGCAATGGGGGTGATTTTAATCTGGTTAGATTTTCTCATGAGAGGAGAGGTGATGCTAGTCGTGATAGCAAAATAGTAAAGTTTGGAGAATTCATCAATAGGTGGAATTTGATTGATTGCCCCGCTTAAAGGGGCAAAGTTTACTTGGTCCAAATTTTCATAAAAGACCTTTAAGCAGATTGGGTAGATTTTTTTTTTTTGGTAATGACTGGGATGCTTTATTTTTGGGGAGGGTTCAACTAATTCTACCTAGGAAAATCTCATATCATTCCCTTATCTTACTAGAGTGGATGGTGTCAAGGGGGTCCGTCTCCTTTTAATTTTGAGATGTGGCTTTTGGCTCCTAATTTCATAGAGGTGGTTGAGTAGGCTTAGAGATAAGAAATTTTTTCTAGGTGTGCTAGTCAAATCTTTTCCCTTAAGCTTAAATCTCTTAAGGTTTGCCTAAAGATCTGGAATAAAGATACCACTAGTTCCTTGAAGATTGAGAAAGAGGCTTGTTTAGAGAGAGAATTAAAGTGATTGATCTTATGGAAGAGGAGAGAGAGTTGTTGAGACTAGAAAGGATTGGGAGAGATATGAGGCATAAGGAATTTCAATTTCTTGTTGTTAAGGAAGAGACTTTTCGGAAGCAACAGTCTAGGATGAGATGGCTAAAAGAAGGGGATTAGAACACCAAAATTTTCACAAAGTCGTGTCTTAGGATAAAAGCTCGAATGGTATTAATGGTCTCTTGGTAAAAGATGTTTGGACCATCAGAATGACATTAAACTGGAGACTAAGAGTTATTATCTCAATTTTTTTAAGGAGGATCAACCTTAGATGGGATGGAGTTTGAGCGGATTGCTAGAGAGAAGAAATCTTGGTTCGAGAGGCCTTTTTTGGAAGAAAATGTGCATAATGTGATTCTTGGAATGAAAGGGAAAAAGCCCTAGGCCCAGAGGGTTTTTTTATTTTATTTTTTAAAAAATGTTGGGATATTATAAAAGGTGATTTGATGAAGATATTTGAGGAGTTCTATGATCATTTGAATAATACGTTCATTGCTTTGATTTCCAAAAAGAGAAATGTCAAGGATTTGAAGGACTATCGTCATATTAGTCTCTTAACCATCGTCTATAAGATCATTTCAAAGACATTGAATCTGAGATTGAAGACGGTGATGAAAGATCTTATACCTCAACCTTAAGGGGCTTTCATTGAGGGATACAAATTCTGGATGGGGTGCGTATTGTGAATGAATGTATTGAGGATATGAGGATTTTTGAAAGAAGTGAGGTGATTTGTAAATTGTATTTGGAGAAGGCATATGATCATGTTAACTTGAATTGTTTAGATTACATCCTTGAGAGAATGAGCTTTGGGGCCAAGTGGAGAAATTTGATGTTTTTTTGCATTCATTCATCCTTGTTTTCGGTCTTAGTAAATGGTAGTTTGATGGGTTTCTTTAGAAGTTCTAGGGGTCTAAAGACAGGAGGATCCTTTGTCGCATCTTCTTTTCATAATGGTCTCAGAGGTGCTAAGAAAGATGACAAAATAGTTGAGTTGGGTTTCATTTGGGGTTTTGAGGTTGGATTTGGTGGGGTGTTGATATCTCATCTTCAATTTGCGGATGATACCATATTTTCTGTGATGCAGATCTAGGCAAGTGGGTTATCTCATATGGATATTCAAGTGTTTTAAGGTTGTCTCGGGTCTAAATATCAATCTGGCTAAAAGTGAAATATTCAAGTTGGGGATGAGTGTGATAATCGAGAATTTGGCTTAAATTTTGGGGTGCAAAATTGGTACTCTTCCCCCCAAATTAAGTATGCCTTTGGGTGTGTGCTACAAGTTAAAGTTTATTTGGGATTCGGTTATTGCGAGGATTACCTTGATATTGGATTTTTGGAAGGCCCCTCTCCTCTCGAAAGGTGGTAGATTGACCTCGATTAAGTCTACCTTGGCGACCATTTCAAATTATTTCATTTCCCTTTTTATGATTCCTGTGTTGGTGGCTAACAAGATTATAACAAAGTTTAGAAATTTCTTATAGAATGACTAGCCAAATCATCAAAGATATCACATTGTCAAATGGGAGAAGATTTGCATGCCGGTCTATAAGAGGGGGGGTGTTAGGAATCTGAGGAGTCATAATAAAGCCCTTTTGGCAAAGTGACTTTGAAGATTTAGTTCTGATAGGGATAGCTTATGGCAAAGGGTGGTGGTGGCTAGGTTAGGTGAAGTCTCAAAATGCGAATTGGGAGAAGGGAGGGAGAGACATGGGTGTGGGATTTGGAAATCTATTATGAGGGTTAGGGTGGATTTTGGAAATTTATCCAATTCAGGTTGGGGTCGGGGTCTAGGATCAGATTTTGGGAAGATATTTGGACAGGTGAGGTAAGGTTTAGTAACATCTTTCAGGTGGTCATGGATCCTCTGGTGTCGGTGGAAGATTCCTTTTATGCGAGGGGGGGTGTGGGAGTCGTGGCTACGTTGTTACCTGAATGACTGGGAGATAGATGAGATGTTGGGCTTGATGAAAATTTTTGTGAATCTTAGCTTTGTCCCAAACAAAAGTGATGGATGGCTGTGGACTCTTAACAATAAGTGTTTTTTCACTGCCAAATCCTTGTACAGTGAAATGTTGAATGCTAATGATATCAATTTTCTCCATAAAGGCATGTGGACCTAGGCATTCCTTCTAATGTGTCCTATCTTTGGAATTTTTACCTGGATAAAATTCTTACTCTTAATCATCTTTAGAGCAGAGGATGGAACTTGGCTAATAGATGTATCATATGTATGAAGGAGGAGGAATCAGTTGACCATCTCTTTATGCATTGCCTTATGGCTATTAGGACATTGAATTTTTTTTTTTTTCGAATCCCCAAATTTCTTTAGTATTGCCAAAATACTTTAATGAATTGATAATAGCCTGGTGGATTAGGGATTTAGAGAGTTTCCCCTCTTTCATTTGACGTGCCTTGTCGAGGGCCTTCTGTTGGGGGTCATGGATAGAAAGGAGTAATTGGATCTTTGAGGTTATGTTT
The DNA here is from genome assembly GCA_025762735.1 of Platanus orientalis. Lineage (NCBI taxonomy): Eukaryota > Viridiplantae > Streptophyta > Magnoliopsida > Proteales > Platanaceae > Platanus > Platanus orientalis. The sequence goes on from JAOXJP010025367.1 coordinate 13,081, forward strand.
AGGGGTCATGAGGAGATGGTGCTCTATATTTACAGGCTTCTCTTTGATTGGGTCTCTGTGTGGGCTGAGGTTGATGAGATATTCTTTATGGTGTGAAAATTTGTATTCCTGTTTTTTTCTTTTTGTTATTTTGTCTTCTTGGGCATCACCAACCCAGTGATCCCTTGCTGCTTTGCTTGTGCTTCTCTTCTTCAAATAAAGTTTCATTTTTATCAAAAGGGCTGATTTTTTTCCCCTAAGGATTCTGAATGGGTGCCAAAGTTATTGCAAGAGTTTCATGCTATTCCTTAGGCGAGTCATTATGAGGTGCATAGAACTTATAAGTGGCTGCTAAGGGCGTTTTATTAGTTGGGAATGAAGAAGAGTGTTTGCGATTTTGTTTTTCGAGTGTGATGTGTGCCAACACAACAAATCTGAAGGTGTGGCACCTCCAGGTTTACCTCTTCTACTATTCCTACTTTAGTATGGTCTGATATTTGTTTAGATTTTATAGATGTATTACCTGCTTCTCAGGGCAAGACAACTATCTTGGTGGCCGTTGACAAGTTGTCTAAATATGCACACTTTATTGTGTTGTCTTGTCCTTATACAGCTGTAACTATAGTTTGCATCTTTATTCAGGAGATTGTTTGGCTGCATAGGATACCTACTTGTATTGTAAGTGACAGAGATCAGTCTTCCTTAGTACTAGTGAGTTTTTCCGTTTATAGGGCACTCAATTATGCATGAGCAGTGCTTATCATTCTCAAAGTGATGGCCAAACTGAGTGGTTGAACCAGTGTATGGAGACATATTTGAGATGTTTTGCTGGCACTCAACCCAAATTATGGGTTAAGTGGTTACCATGGGCTGAATAATGGTATAATAATGCCTATCACATCTCTATTGGGATGTCGCCTTTTGAGGTTGTTTATGGTTGAACCCCTCCGGTTGTTGGAACTTATACCATGCATGGTATGACAATGAGATTATTAAAGCAGGAATTACTATCTCGTGACTGTGTTTTATGATGTCTTAAGGAGCATTTGCAAGTGAGGGTGAAGCACCAAGCTGACAAAGGTCTGGAGTGAGAGTTCAATGTTGGCAATTGCGTTTATCTGCAGTTACAGCCTTATAGGCAGACTACCTTAGCTGTTCATATTAATTTGAAGTTAGTCTTTCAAATATTTTGGCCCATTTCAGATTTTGGAGCGATTTGGATCTGTTGCCTATTGATTAGACCTTCCTACTACAGCTAAAATCCACCCTATTTTCCATGTTTCTTGCCTTAAGAAGAAGCTTGGTAAAATGGTTCAGCCAATACAGAACTTACCTCTTCTTACAAAAGAGGGTTATTCGCAGCCTGAACCAGCGAAGCTGTTAAATTGGCATGTTGTTAGGCAACACAATGGAGTATTTACAAAGTGGTTGGAGCAATGGCATGACATGCCTCCAGAAGAAGCTACTTGTGAGATGGCCTAAGATCTTTAACAGCGTTTTCAAGCATCCACGCCAAGAGGACAAGGTGGGTTTTTTTTTTTTTTTTTGGGTAATTGGTAAGGGACTCACATTGGAGTTGTTTAAGGTTGATGTAAAACCTTTAATCATATTTTTTGAAGGGGAATGAAGGTAGAATGTTTTTGCTAAATTTTCCTTGGTGTGTTGAGCAATTGAGATCGCTCTCTCGTTTGAGTGGGCACGTCACTACATCAGGATCAAGGTTCTGAATAGCTATTGCTCTTCTCATTTTCCATTAGAAAGGTAGGGCATTGGTTTAAATGTTTGATAACAAACTGATGTTGGAAGCACCTCCTTTGCAGCATAGTGACGGTATCCAACATAATAACAGAAACAAATGTCGGAAGCTAGAGGAAGATAGCTACTTACTAGGAGAGATAGGTCTCTCAGCAAGTATAGTTACACTGACCTGAAGGATATGGAGGAGGTCAGAACATTTCTGGTGTAGGAATTTCTAGCACAAATAGGGATCTTCACCTCACCAAATTTCCTTTTGCAACCTTTTCCTGTTTATTGAAAACTAATAAACATAGAATTACCAGACATTATGATATGTTTAACTGGGTCATCTTTAACCTCGGTTCTTAAGGAAGCCATTGAGATAGAAGCCCTCATCCACAGGTCATTTAGCCTCATAGTACTCTTGGGAATCGGGAGTTCCTCCATTGGGACTTTCTTGCAAGCTTCCAGTACCATACTAGGATTTTTTTTTTTTTGTTACTCACTTCCCATCTGTTGCATCCCTCTCACTAAAATAATTTAGTTTGACATGTTATAAGATGCGGTGTTTCCTTCTGATTTGAGCTTGATCCCCAGTAATCATTTCTACTACCTCATGTCAATGACCCATTGTACAACTGCTCACCTTTAGCAATGGACGTATTCACATGTTTGACCATTGAGCTATATGGGATTTTGGACTGACTTCACTCTATTTCCCTGAGCCATTTGTCTAGGATTTCTCTTACACCTACAGGTTTCAAACCACATCAACACATGCAAGCTAAATACCTCACAGGGAAATCCATATTTTCTGAGTACAAGGGGCTAGATGGAAGAAGAAAATACAAGCATAGATTCGATAAGACCGAATATGGTGGAAGTTCTTAAACTGGCATTAATGAAGACCAATAGTGATACGGAATTGTATAAGATGTTTATGTATAGAGCTGTAACACTTTTTGACAATCCAACTTGGTGTGTAGATGAGTACAAAATTACTTCTTTTAACCTATGGAATCAACTGAAGGTGCAATTGATTCCCTTTCCATTGAGGGAAGAATGTTACCCACTTTGATTGTGCTCTCTTTTCTGCAGTTTAAAAACTAGTTTTGTTTTCTGCACAGCACCTTTTGAGAGTTGTTCCTGTTATTGGCATACTGTCCGATAAACAAGCGTTCAGACCTGTGCCGAATGCTGCTGAGGTGGAAGCAATATTCGATGCCCCCTTAGAAATGTTCATCAAGGTTTTACTCTCTAGTTCTCTTCTTTTCTGTTGGTTTTAATTTCTCTTAATATTTTTATTTTTACTTTTTAGAGATCTTGAAAAATGTTGTGGATTCAGGACGAGAACCGGAGATCAGAGGAGAGAGAATGGATGGGATACAAGTATGTGATCCATTTCTTTGACTACGTTACGGAGAATAAGAAGTATGTGATTTGGGGTTTGACTGCTGGAATCTTGATTCGAGCAGCATCAGTTGTGTACCAGCGGCCTCCAGCCTTTGTGGAACAGGATCCTGATTTCAGGGTTCTTAGATCTGTTACTGGAGAGACTACGATGCCCTGAATCCAAAGACTCTTTTGTTGGGCTGTGTGCACTACTGCTTGCTTTGAGTTAAAATCCACCACAACCTTCACTGGTTGGGTTGATTATCCATTCAAAGATTTCAGATGTATAAAATTAACAATGAAACACGTGAGATGCATTAAAAAGACGAGGAATGCTAATATTGACTTGAGTTGAAGAAGCAAGGAAAGATATGATTGCTTGTGATTTATTGGCAGATATTTTCTAGATAGAATAGAATAGTGTAATAGGATTCGTGGGGCGCTCCCTTATGAACGCCTTAGGTCTGCTGGGCATCAGGGAGTTGACACGTCAGTGTCGAAAAGTGTAAATCACTTCTTGAGGGCTGATTTTCACTTTTTGGTGCTGATGTGTCTGTTCCCTGACACCCAGAGGAGAATGGACAAAATCCTCACCAGTGGGATTTTTGTATCCTATAAAAGAGGAGACCCACTGCTAAGTTCGTTGAGAAGTTGTGCCCCTGGAGTTGCCACAAAAGACCAACTTTAGATTGTTTGATGTGCTACTGTAACCATGAGGTTGCTGGCCCAATCCCTCATCACCCAACCAGAAAAGGGTGGAATCGTGAAGCTTTATGATGTCTGCACAACGATATGAACAACCTCAATGAGCTGAGCTTGAGCCTTGTTTTAAGTTTGCCTAACTAGCCTCCAATGAAACTTGTTTAGCTAAGTGAGATGGAGACAAGCTGCACAAGACTC
>JAOXJP010025387.1:0-17087 GCA_025762735.1 Platanus orientalis
CTAAACTTGGAATGGATGGCGGAGCGTAGGTGGCAAGCAGTTATATGGATACGGTGCTTTACCCGTAGACGCTTCTCTAGCTCTCGCAAGAATTGTATGGGAGTCGTCCTGGGAGGGACTTCCCGAATGACCGTACCAAGGAATTTTATCGTACTTCGTGCAACTATTGTTGTTGATCCTATAGAGCCTACCCAAATTGATAAGTTTCACTCATATATTCTTTTTATATTTTTGTTCGTTCCTTTCTAAAGTTGTGTCAATGATCAGATCAACATATGTGCATTTAAATGGTCCTACGTGTGTACAGAACTTATGTGACATGCGTTAGCATTCTAAGTGTGACACGTGTATAGTAGATGTACGTCATGGTGTGGGGTGTTACAATTTACGGTTCATCATTAGAATCAATCACCGAATCCACATTTTGCGGATGAAGATATCGACAATGATCTAAACAATCCCTTTGCTAAGTATGGACTAAGGAGGAGGCTAGTGGTTGAAAACCCGATAAAGTATCGCAATTGTAAGCAATGGGAGTCCTGGTGGATGATTGAGATCCCTGAATTTCATGAGAGTTTATAGCTGGAAGAGTTCCTTGATTCGGTATTTACTATAACAAAGGAGGATCGTGAAAAACAATCTATTGTAAGTGTTCTTTACAAAGAATCATCTAAAATTGATTGTGATTCTATATTTTGGGATTCAAAAGGTTCAGGTACAATTTCATCTTTACCTACTTTTAATGATCATATACATGATGATGAGGGTATTATCTTTGATACACCAATATATAATGATGATGGTGTTATCTTTGATAAATCTGTACATGATAGCGAGGTATTTGATGAATTATTGGAGATGAATTGTCAGTTTTCACTAAGATATGATGATGAGTTTTCAGAGATGAAGGATTCGATGTTTTCTAAGTACAAAGATGCGTTTGCGTTAATCCCATCACAAAATGCTTTTTACGATGATTTGTTTAGAGATATGAGAGAGAAAAAAGAATTTGGATGCAACTTTAAACATTTGATGTGGTTAATGTCAAGCATTGTGCTGATCATTTTGATGAAGATGCATCAAATTCGATGATGAATTCTTTCAAACCTGGGGCGAATCATGCAGTGCGAGATGTGGCAGCACGTGATTTTAAGGTGCATATTTTTTGAAAGAAAATCAAGATAGAAAAAAAGCTACCACTAGGGTTTTTTTATATTTAGAAATAAATTATTTAGAGTTTTATTAGGAACATTTTTATTTGTTAAGGGAGAGTTTTTAGAAGATTAGGATTTTATTTGGGTTCAAAAGGGGAAATTCGCACAAATTCGGAATTTGGAAAGTTCTGCCCAGTGTTGCTTTCGGGGCATAACTTTTCACATAGATGTACGATTGATGATTCTTGTTGCGTTGGAAAGAAGATTTCAAGGACTACAATCTCTATTTCATGAAGGATTTCCAAATTTGACCAGTTTCAAGAAGAAAATCTCACTCCAAGATGATGCACGTGATTGGAATTTCTATATGAATTTTTGGATGATTTTTTTTAGGGTTTTTCTATATTTTAGTTCTTTAGTCTATAAATAAGCACAATGTAATGGAGTATTATTATTGATTTGAGTATTGAATAAAATTTATTTGTTGAGATTTGTTCTCTGTTAATTCCTGGTATTTCATTTAGGAAAAATCAACAAGTCCCTATTGTTGGTATTTTTAGTTTTAAAAATCAATAGGTTTGTGGAAAGTTGTTCTCAATCTATTGGTGAGAATTATCCCCTACGCTTGCACTGCATCAAAGACCCTCATGCACTTATAAGCTATCCCATATGAGATTATGTGTAGGGCGTTCCCAACTACCTTGAAGGGCATTGCACAGATGTGGTTCGGTAGACAAAACAAGGTTCCATTGGCACCTTCTCCGAATTAAACCATCAGTTCATTAGCCACTTTATAGGAGGTAAGAGGTACAAGAGGCCAACAACATATCTGCTTAATATAAAATAGAATAAAAAAGAGTTGCTTCGCGACTATGTCATGCGGTTCAATGATAAAGTCTTACAGTTGAATGAGGTCAATGAAAATGTGATGTTCACTACCTTTATGGGAGGTCTTCTCCCATCACTCTTTTTATTCTCATTGTCAAGGCCCCACCAGACGGCATGGCTGAGCTAATGATCTGAGCTCAAAAGCAAATGAACACTAAGGATACCATTAAAGCCTGAAGGGGAAGAAATTCTAGGGACCCTAGCCAAGTTGACAAAAGGAAGAGGAACCCTAGACCTACAAAGGCTGACCAGGAGCCTAGACACAGGTACGCCTTTAACCCGGCCGAGCAGAGACCCAGGATGGTAGTCGTGCAGGTGGACAGAATTCTTGGCTTTACCCCCTCAACACTCCACCAGAGCAAGTGTAACGCCCCCGAACCCGGACTAAGAAATCATCTGTATGTGCCCTAGATTTGGATCGTCACATCAACACTCGATCCGTATTTCATAACATAAACAACCATATATTCGTATCATATCTCATAAACCATTACATTCAATAACATGCAGAACCGTAAAAACCATGACTCTTGTTTCATTAAACCATTAAATCATAACTCTTGTTTCATTACATTTTCATTTAGCGGAAACATACCTCATCTCACAACAGTTAACCATAAACATTCTAATCACAATAATGTACAACAAAAGTATATAAACCACAAATCATTAGTGGTTTCATTCATTCACATAGCGATGCAACAGGAAAATAATCATCCATTTAACATCCATAAAACCATGAGCATAAAATATAATATCCATAGCCCCTACTTTCATCAATATGAAATGTTATATACAAGTATCATTTCAATACCTTCACATCTAATTATAAAAGTATGATTATTACATTCCCCAAATCATAACTCAAATAGAATGAAACAAAATGACAATCTTTCTTTAATAAGATCCACCGCAACTAAATTATCGATCCAACAATCAACTATATCATCTAAACCTGTACCAATTGATGTGAGCTTGACAGACTCAACAAGTACAAATGTAAACCATATCAAAAGAGTAGATAAAGCTTGCAGACGTATTTCTCTTATGTAAAGTAAACATGGATAGCAATATGAAGCTTAAACCATAGGAAACAATAGTATATAAATCCATGGGTACAATTAAATTAATATAACCGTAATCAATGCCACAAACAATAAATGAGTACGTGCATTTTAAGTATATCAATGACTGCTTCATTCTCTTTTGAATAAAGAAATTCATCCTCAAGTTAAGCTCTTTACCAGATGACTCCCTGAGATACGGTACCACGTCCTCTTCAATACATTGAAGACATCAAACATTTTGAGAGGACTTGAAAGCTGTAACTTATGAGCGATGTCATTTATTTTCTTTCATAGAGATATACGAAAGTGGCTCTTATACCTTGTATATCTGTCAAAAGTAATGATTTTAGAAAAGACCTATCCAGATAATTGATCCACCATTTATCTAATCTTGGGATGGGGAGAGTATTTCGCAGTGATTTTAATGTTCGCTCAGCCATCTATGCTCATTATCCAATACCCATCCTTATTAGGTGTTTGTAAATTAAGCTCTACACATGGACTCATAGACTCTTATGCAATCCCTTTCAAGCAATTCCATCATTTGCCCCAATTCACTTTTTTAGGATCTTTCGCTTTCAGTATGCCAAGCACTTGGGATGAAGTATATCCCTCATAGGTGACATTGGGGTAGTTCTTCCAGCATAACGACTGAACTCCTCAACTAAGGTCTTAATTTTCGTTAGAATATTAACATTTGTCGCTCCATCATTTTCTGCCAAAGCAATAATTACCCTGTCTCTTTAGCCTTCTCCACAAAATTGGCCATAGAAATAGGGCTGTCAATTGGGTTGGGTTGGGCTGGGCCGGGCTAAGGTCAGCCTGAGCCTGAGCTTGAGGTACTTAGCACGAACTTGGCCCGTTTTAAAATTATGGGCTTTGGGCCATCCAAGCTTAATTTTCCTTTTTAAAATTTAGGCTGATAATGGTCTCACAATTACCCCTAATACTTTGACAATCTGCTAAATTTGGGCTGAGATTGGGCCCAAAACTGCCCTATATTTGTTGGGCTAAACTATACCTATTTCAGGTCAGACCGGACTAAGCTATGTTTTATACTTCAGTCTGGGCTATATTTGATTACTACTTTGGGCTTAAAAGTGAGTTTGCCCGAATAAGTTTTTGGGCCTAAAAGCTGATCCAAATACAGCTCAGCCCAAAGTTAGCTCAACCCAACCTGTCAATTATTCAGACTAGACATGTCGGGCTTCGGGCCAACCTGACCCAATTGACACCCTTACATTGAAAGTAAACTACTACTCTTACCTGGTTAATTTTTGGGTACAGTTTTCACTTTCATTGGAGCTATAACTACTTGAATATTATCCTTTTGGAACGTGGATATGTTCTACATCATGAAAGCCACTCCTATCATACTGCCACGTCCTGCCCAACAATAGGTGACAGACATTCATGGTAACCACATCATATCAAACTTAATCAAAATATTTTGTTCACATGGGTGAAAATGGCATCTACAAAACATTGTTAAATACATTTGTGGGTATTTTTCAATGCTAAGTCAAAGCTAGGGCTGTCAATCGGGTCGGGCAAGGGTCAACCTGAGCCCAGCCCGAAGTATAAAACCCCAGCCCGAGCCTAGGCCCCTTTGCTTGAGCTCGGCCCATTATTATTATTCGGCTTTTATACCGAGTTTGGGTAGCCTGAAATAGAGTGAAGACATATAAATACAAAAATATTATGCCCTTAACCACTCAACCAAAATGATGTTTGTTGGTAAATGTTCTAAATTTATTTATTTCAATCTAACAACCAAACCCTTTTATATTTTTACCATACAAATTAGTAGAATTTCTAGAGCCTTAACAACAATTTTTTTAACCAGTCAAATTAATCCAGTGAAAAACATTAATCAAAAAATCATTTTTTCCGGGCTTCGGGTTGGTTTCATATTTTATTCACTTCAGGCTGGGCTGAGCATCGGTCTAAAATAATTCAGGCCTAAACCCAACCCAAAAATTAATTTGGGCTTAGTATTTGGATTCAAGCCCAGCCCAAAACTCAACCTACCCAGCTCATCCAATTTTCAGGCCGGCCAAGTTAGGCTTCGGGCCAGCCTGGCCCAATTGACAGCCCTAGACAAAGCGTTGTGACTACCTCCCAAGGGATTTACGTTTTCATGATTTCCACTATCAATGATGAGTTTGAACACCTTCCTACAGTGGTACAAGTGGTTTGAAAAATATTGTCTGCGATCAATCTTCATCAGATTCATGCTTTGGTGTCAACAAGCTCTTCCTGATCACTAAGAGCTCACCTACATCTCTAGATATAACATCATTAATGCTGCCATCATCATCATATAGTGGACTTGGATACGCTTCATCCACATCAAATAATTCTTCATTTTTCATCAATTGCTTGCCCTTATTTGAATGGTATTTTGGCTTTCAACAGCACATGGACTTGTGATCCACCTCTCCACACCTGTAGCAATGGAGATTTGGAATACTTCTCTAACCCCTCCATTCTCCAAGATTGTGCACAAGTGTTTTAGGATGGCAAATAGATGTTGGGATAGCTTTTTTACGACTCCTTGCATGAAAACATGAAGGCTTCATATTTCTATTTCCTCTTGAGATAGGTTTGGCATGGGTTTGTTGCTTCTCCGATTCATACCATAGAGGAAGCAGGCCCAAAACATCTAGTATGGATTGGTGTAATCCTACAATATGCTGTGCAACTAGTTTTTATTTGCATTTTCCCAAATGTTTCTTGCAACTAGTTGGTAGAAATCCACGGCATAGTCATCTATAGATTTTCCCCATTTGACATAGGATGTTAAGGCACTGGTACATGATCTGTGTGTAGTTGTAGGAAAAAAACGGTTTCTTCATCTTCTCCCATTCCAGAATCTAGGGCTTTCCTCTTCTTTCACGATTCCTCAAATCTCATTCTCACTAAGCAGAAGCGCACCCCTCCGACCTATTAGCAACAAGTTTCACCTTCTTGTTGTTAGGCTCATCTTCGTATTCGAAGACATGCTCAATTGTTTTCAACCAATCTATGAAATCTATAGCTTACAATCCCCCATAAAATTTTGGAAGATCAATCTTGATTGCCAGAATCTGCATTCTCACATTGATGGCTCCTTACACAGCGTCGGAGAAAGGGTTCTTGAAGCTAGATTCGGATTTGTGACTGACATCATCTAGAGCCAAAATGGGTTAACTCCAAGCATCGATTCAACATCTCTACCTACCTTCGCAAATGTTTCAATCACAACATCTCAAACTCCATGTTTCTACTGTTGGGCGGCTCTTCACCTCGTAGTCCATTCTTGTGATCTCTAGCCATTGAAACCTAGTAGAAACTGAAGGTCCATGAACAAAACGCCAGTCATGATACCAGCTACGCAGCCCTGATTGGATCTGTGTAATACAAGGGAAGAAGACTATTGCGTAATACAAGAGAAGAAGGCATAAGGATATCCAAGGAAGAAATGAATGTGTAGGAATCGAGATAAAACACTAACACACCATTACTAACACAAGAGGCTAACATTTTCTTCTACTGCAATTCAATAATTCTTATTCTTCAGCAATCCCTGAAAGAACATAACTTCGGATTTTTACAGTCATTACAAAAGAAATCTAATCTTAACCCATGATCTCCCTAAACTCAATTCTAACCATTGACTTGACTTGAAAGAAACCTTAAAAAGAACCAGTAAAAAACCAAAATACTCTTATAAACTTGTTCTCAATAAAGCAAAGAAAATTAACAAAACATTTAAAAATCATTCCAATCACGACCATGCGCTTTGGGGAAGTTTCTTACCTTGAAATCAGTTGAATCTGAAAAACCTTCATGAAATAACAATTGTAACTCTTGAAGTCTTCTTTCCAACGCACTAAATATCTTCTTAATCAGATGTCTAAGTGAAAAGATATATCATTTCAAAGTTATGCTGTGTAAAAAATTTCTTAATTACAAAATTCAGTGAATCTCCCTTAGTTCCCCCAATCAAGGCATCTTTTGCAATCTAATGTTCTTTAAGAAACCAATGACTGCTTCAGTTAACCAGATATTTATTAAAACAAGTTTCTCAATATTCCAGCAATGTCAAAGTAGAAAAGTCAATTGACAACTTTATCACTTGTAATGATTAGGATTATCTTGTAGCCAATTTGAAAACGAAGTTGCTACAGAAGAGCTATATCCTACTTGACTCATTTGGACCAGAGAATCTAACACATCAAAGCAAACCTTTCTTTGTTATCCTGCTCTCCTTCACTCTCTTGCTGCAAGGAAGGTTTAAGAAGAGAAACAAACAGGAATGATCATGTACTATTTAATTGGGATCCTTACTACTTACATGGATACAATTTCTACTTTAACAACATTATAGGGAAAGTGTCCGCCACACTACATCTTCAAATTTCACCTCAACATCTTCGGATAATGCTGCACCATCCTACATGCAAAACCATAAAATGGAAATGTTCATCACTCATCTATAACGACAGGTAGCTTCCTTTTCAAGACCTCATTCTCCTTTCTGAGTTTCATAATCTTCTGCTTAAGTGCTTCAACATGGTGATTAAAAGTTGAATCCCGTTGTTGTTCCGCCAGCTTTGTTCTGCAGATGAGTACTGCAGTGTACCATAAAATTGTTTATATTTATCAGAAAAGATTTCAAAAAAAATCTTGTAACGTAATTACTAAATTTTTCTACAAGAGCTACACAATTTTTTCTTGAATTTACCCTATAGAGGAGTGTAAAAACTTGCCAATTGAGCTACAATCAGCTCCGTAAACTTGGTTGAGGTAGGTTTCCAAGTATCCAGTCCAGATTATTAATGATAAAAGAAGAAGTTTTCCACAGGCATTTCTATTCATACCAAAAAGATTACTTCTCTGGAAAATGCTAGCATTACCATGCTAACACATCTAGACCTATTAAAACAAAACAACAATGCTGGGCCTTGAGCTTGTTAATCCAAGTTTTTGGTACTCACGTTCCTTTTCCCCATTTTGAAGCTTCTTGTTCAACTCATTTTTCTCTTCCTGCTCAACCAAGAGCCAATCCTTCATATCTTGAATCTCAAGACAATCTGCCAAAAAGATCAGCAAATTGATCCACATATTTCAGTAATTAAAATTTGTCATGCTAAGTCAAGGTTCCAAATTAAGCCACCTTCAGAACCTTACATTTTAATTCCACATCAGCATAAACCTGTTCCAGCTTTTTAGTTAGGGTTTCTATATGGGTCTTATGTGCAGCCAAGTCTCGTTGGAGTTGATTTATTGTTGCTTCATTTGCCATTTGTTGATGTAGAGAGCATCTGACATGGTGCAAATATCAATCTTGAATGGATTAATTCTAGTTTTAGAGTAATGTTCTTATAAAAAAAAATTTGCTCACCTTACTTGTATCTCTAAATCTCCAATCTTTGTTGCATTCTCTTGTTTAAGAAATTCCATTGCCCTCCGATGTTCCTGTTGTGGTTTTCAGTTTTCTCCACTGTTGTACTAGTTATTTCATAAGGTGGTACTTAAGAATGTGGGGATGCATGAAATATCTTGCTTCCACTCCAAAAGATGGTTGAAACTGTTCAACCAGGATGGTTTGTTGGCTAAGATCTCCTAGTGGGACCAGCTAATTGATCTTCCAGACCCCTGAACATTGCATCAGGGCAGCTATATGGATGAAGCATGAGATATCATGCTACACCAGATTACCAAGTACAGCCTCTATTTTCCTTTCCAGAGCAATTAAGGATGTGAACCACTTACATCTTCTTTACCGATATATTCATCATTCAGTTTCTTCAGTTCCTCTTTCATGTTTTGGTACTTGGCACGTCCTTGAAGCTGTTTAACTCAAAGAAATGATCAACGTAACGAGTAGATTAGATCAGGTCATAAGGGAGTTCTTTATTGGGCACATAATTTTCTGAAGTAGGGATAAAAAGTGGACACATCATTCAATGAAGTGATGTAGAAAGCATACCTGATCAGCTACTCTGTTTAAAGTCTCAGTATACATCCTTGTGAGGCGCTCATTACCTGCAGTTAATAAGTGCTTTAGCATGGGATACTATTTAACTTTCATCTAGAAATATCATAGGATCTGTGTTTATGTCCTTCCAAATCAAGAGATGGATAGCTGGAACATAATTTGAGAACCATTAATCACCCAAATATTCCATTGAAGGTAGAGAATGAGGTGCAAGATGTTTCAATGCACAATGTTACGATCGTGTCCGTCGGATTGCAACAACTTAGAACTGTTACGAGTCTTTCGACCCGTTTTGAACTGGTAAAGAAGAAAGAGAAAAAAATAGAAAGAGAAAGGAAGTATCTTTGTTCGAGAGAAGCTGGATCTCCGTAGATGACTGAAACAGTCATTTTCTTGATAGTAATAAGCATAACCAATAAAAAGTTAAAAGACTCTATTTGTAGATCTATGTTAACTAGGACATGACTTAACCAATAACCATGACTAACTCTCCAGATCCTATTATTTAGGACAAGGAGTTACACTCGACTTGAACAAGTCTCTAATTTACTCCTAAGAAACGGTAAACAAGAAATAACAAATGAGATAGAAACGTGGGACACGTTTGGGGATATCTCCACATAAGGTTCCCTCCCATGCACGATAGGCGGGCCTTTGGACGTGCATGCATGATGCATGGTGGGACTGACACGTATCATTCCTCCCTGCTGAGAGCACCCTTGTCCTCAAGGGTAAAATCCAGATACCTTATCTTGAAATCGCTCATATCCTCCCACGATGCATCGGCAGGTGAATGATTTTTCCAATGCACGAGCAACCGTTGGCCGTTGGACACAGCCCGGGTCTCCAAGATAGCTTGTGGAAGTATGAGGTGATCCTCTTGGACATCATAATCGGGTGGCACTGAGTGAATCGCTTCATCTTGGCCAATTCTTTGTTTGAGGAGAGAAACGTGGAACGCCAGATGGATTTTGCAATCGGATGGCAGAGAAAGCTTGTACACCACAGGGCTGATTTTATGGATGATCTGATACAAACCAAAAAATAGTGGTGACATTTTTTGATTGATCTTCTTGGACACACTTGATTGGCGGTATGGCTGTTTCTTTAAATAGACCCAGTCACTAATGGAGAACTCAATTTTGCGATGTTTTTTATCATAGATCTGCTTCATTCGATTTTGGCACAATTGGAGCCGATGGCGGACCACCTTTAAAAGTTCATCATGTGCTTGCAATGCTTGATCTACGGCCTCGATCTTGGTGGTCCCTAGAACATATGCTAGAAGGGAAAGTGGTGATCGACCATGGACTACCTCGAAGGGCGTGGTTCTTGTTGCATTATGGAACGAGGTGTTGTAGGTATACTCGAGTGGTCCATTCTTTGGTACATCTCGAGGGTACGGTTGACTACCTCTGTTTGCCCATCAGTTTGAGGGTGATAGGCAGAGCTGAAATTGAAATCGGTTCCCTGCAATTTGAAGAGGTTAGTCCAGAAAGCACCAGTAAAGGTGGGATCACGATCGCAAATGATGCTTTTGGGCATGCCATGTAACTTGAATATATTTTCGAAGAAGAGTTGCGCCACTTTGATAGCTGTGTACGGGTGCGTCAAAGGTATGAAGTGTGCAAATTTGGATAGCCGATCAACCATGACGAAGATTACAGATTTACCCTTGGATGGTGGAAGTCCCTCAACAAAGTCCATCGAAATATGGACCCATATCTTCTCCGGAATAGGGAGCGGTTGTAGAAGACCCACAAGGGCGAGAGTTTGGGATTTGTGGTGTTGGCAGGTGTCACAATCTCGGATGAACTCACACACTGTGTTGTGCATACCTTTCCAATAGAAAACTGCCCGGATTCTTCGAAGATTTTTGTGGAATCCTTCATGAGTTGTGGAATGGAATTCCGCCACTATTGTTTGGATGAGTTTGGATGTGGAAAGCAAGTAAATGCGATCCTTAAAAAATAAAACTCCTTCGGAATAGCGCCATGGACCCATGGCCTCACCAATCACGATCCTCTTGATTAGATCTTGAAGGGTAGGATCGGTTGCCACCTCCTCGCGGATGGGTTTGAGCCAACGTGGAATGGGTTGAGAAATAGCTCGGAGTTTGCCATGATCTTGGCGAGACAAAGCATCTACAACTTTATTGTCAACTCCTTTCTTATATTCAATAATGAAATCATACCCAATTAATTTGGAGAGCCACCGTTGTTGCACATCCGTTGATATTCTTTGATCCCACAGATATTTTAGGCTTCTTTTATCAGTCTTGATAATGAATGGTCTCTCAAAAAGGTAAGGCCGCCATTTTTTTATGGCGAGAACGATGGCCAGCATTTCTTTATTGTAGGTGGAGAGCTCTAAATTTCGATCATGTAGAGCTTGAATGAAGAAGGCGATAAGGTGGTTTTGTTGTTATAGAACAGCTCCTACTCCAGATCCATAAGCATCACTCGACCGTGAAAGGTTGGGAGAAGTCGGGGAGGGCGAGAACCGGTGACTTTGTCATGGCTAGTTTGAGCACCACAAAGGCTTCTTCAGCTGATGGCGTCCAGACAAAGTTATCTTTCTTAAGCATGTCTGTTAGTGGTCTTGCAATCCCACCATAATGCTTAATAAACTTTCGGTAATACCCTGTAAGCCCCAAAAACCCACGTAGAGATTTTAGGCTATTGGGTTTCTGCCACTCGAGCATTGCCTGGACCTTATCCTGATCGACCCCGATGCCCTCCTAGTTGATGACATGGCCCAGATAAAGGACCTTTGTTTGGACGAAAGTGCACCTCTCTCTTTTGACGAACAATTGGTGAGCCTGTAAGGTAGCTAGAAACAGATCCAAGTGATGGATATGGTCCTCTATCGTACCGCTGTAAATTAAAATATCGTTGAAGAATACCAAGACAAATTTACGCAGATAGGAATGAAATACCTCGTTCATCAAAGATTGAAATGTTGATGGAGCATTACTCAACCCGAAAGGCATTACGAGAAATTCATAATGCCCTTGATGAGTCCTGAAGGCTGTCTTTGGAATGTCTCTCAGGTAAACCCTTATCTGATGATATCCTAAGCGTAGATCGAGTTTAGTAAAAAACTGAGATCCGTGAAGCTCATCTAATAACTCATTGATCACTGGGATGGAAAATTTGTCTTTGATAATGATCTTGTTCAGTACACGGTAGTCCACGAATAGTCGCCATGAACCATCATGTTTCTTTACCAGTAGAACTGGAGATGAGTAAGGGCTATTGCTGGAACAGATGATTCCGGATGTTAGCAACTCTGAGATCATTTTTTCAATTTCACCCTTTTGGAAATGCGGGTATCTGTATGGCTGAACACTGACAGGTGAGCTACCTGGCATAAGAGGTATGCTGTGATCGTGAGTCTTTGATGGGGGGAGAGCTTGCGGCTTCTCAAAAATATCACGATATGCGTCAAGGAGAGAGAGAATGCGCCAATCGGGTGGAGTAGTTCCACTGGGTGGCACGTTCCTGTGCATTGCATGTAACTGGATTACCAATCCCTCTTTGTGTCGGCATGACTCCCTATGCATATCTGCCTCACTAATAAATTTGTTAGTAAGGTGAGAGAGACCACGTAGACATACCTGCTTGCTTGCTACTTCAAGCTGCATTTGAAGTTTGGAGAAATCCCACAAAATCGGCCCCAATGTTTGTAGCCACTGAGCGCCTAAGACCACCTCATAACCTTCCAAAGGTAGAAGATAAAAATCTACTGTGATCGGGATTCCTTGGAGGGTTAAGCGTACTCCCTTTCATTCCCCAGCGCTCGATAATTTATCTCTGCTTGCTATCTGAACCTCCATCATGCCGTAGGAGTCGGTAATTAACCCCACCCGTTTAGCTAACTCTTCTTTCAAGAAGTTGTGGGTGCCCAAGTCCAGGAGAACGGTGACCGAGTGGTGAACGAGCTTACCTAGAACTCGCATGGTCTGTGGGGTGTGAGTTCCAAATATGGCATGCAGAGAGGTGGCCGGTGTTTCCTCCTGATCGTCGTGCTCGCCCTGCATCTCTCCGAAGTTGTCCTCGGGGTCGTTGTCAGGTTCTTCATTGGGCCAATAAGCCTCTAGCATGAACAATTTTTTACATGCATGTCGGGGGCCGTACTTGTCATTGCAATGGAAACACAGGCCTTTCAGTGTACGCTCTTCAATTTCTGTGGGGGAGAACTTGCGGATTGGTAGTACAGTTGATAAGGTTGATGGAGTTTGATCACTGCCTCCAGCAGTACCACGATCATGGCTCCCATTGGCAAAGGGGCGCTGCTGACCGAAGTTGGTAGGCTTCCTGTTGGCGGCCAATACTTTTGCTTCATAGAGTTTGGCAAGGCCGACCACAGTTGAGTGTGAGGAGGGACGAGCAACATGGACCTCCACACGAATGGATTCCTTGAGTCCACTGACAAAGCAACCAATTTGTTGCACCGGAGTGAGAGAGCCTGCACGGGTTAGTAATTTTTCAAACTGTGTTTGATACTCACGTACGCTTCCCTGTTGTTGTAGTTTGGTAAGATCGCCGAAAAAATCTTCAAAATGCGTGGGGCCAAAGCGAGCTTGGAGCCCAACTTGAAGCATTGCCCACGTGATGATTCGCCCTTCCTCCTTTGCAATTTGATACCACATCTAGGCGTCACCTTCAAGATGGTAAGCGGCGAGAGCCACTTGTTCTTCGGGATAGATTTGTTGAAATTCAAAGAACTGCTCTGCTCAGCAAATCTAGCTCGTCGAGTCGTCACCACCATTTTATTGGGGAAATTCCAATTTGGTCAGCTTGGGCACCACTGAACGACTTTCATGGGAAGTGCGGTTGCCACTGGTGTGCCCGACAAAGTTTTCACCATGGTCGGGTTGGTGTCAAGGTGCAAGTTGGTCGAAGCGGGCGTTCATGGCAGCAAAGAGTTCTTGCATTTCTTGGCGAGCTCGCTCCTGGGCGTTGGAGATGTTGCCCACCTCCACCTCGAGACGGTCGATCCGATCGTCGGACATGCCTAGCTCTGATGCCAAGATGTTACGATTGTGGTCGTTGGATCGCAACGACTTAGAATTGTTACGGTCTTTCGACCCGTTTTGAACTGGTAAAGAAGAAAGAGAAAAAAAATAGAAAGAGAAAGGAAGTAGCTTCGTTCGAGAGAAGTTGGATCTCCGTAGATGACTGAAACAGTCATTTTCTTGATAGTAATAAGCATAACCAATACAAAGTTAAAAGACTCTATTTGTAAACCTATGCTAACTAGGGCATGACTTAACCAATAACCCACAACTAACTCTCCAGATCCTATTATTTAGGAGAAGGAGTTACACTCGACTTGAACAAGTCTCTAACTTACTCCTAAGAAGCGGTAAACAAGAAATAACAAATGAGATAGAAACGTGGGACACGTCTGGATAGAAATGTGGGACATGTCTGGGGATATCTCCACATAAGGTTCCCTCCCATGCACGATAGGCGTTCCCTCCCATGCACGATAAGCGGGCCTCTGGATGTGCATGCATGATGCATGGTGGGACTGGCACGTATCACACAATGAGAAAGATCAACTAAATCATCATACAAGTGTCAACTCTCAAAATACATGATGCACAAGCTTGGGCATTTAGAAGTGAACCTAATAATTTTCCCCACATTTACATTAAATTCAAGAAGAATTGCAATTATTTAGCAAACAAACAATAAACAAATTCAAGGAGAGATTTTTTTTTCTTCTTCTTCCATTTAGTGGTTATGTTGGGATTCAGAATCGCAATCTCACCATTGCAGTGCAGTATGTCAAAAATCAATTGATTAAGCTATGGGATTTAAGCTCCAGAATAGGTTTTCCAAGATCATTACGGAAAGGTCAATTTTTTTTTTTTTTTTTCAAACAAAATGATTAATAATCATCAATATCATTACAGAATTAGAATCTATGTATCATTGAGACCTCACAAAGTTATATTGGACAATAAACGGCTAATAATAAAAAGTCAATCACCAAGGTTTTATGAAATGAAGTCAAAAAACAAGAGTTTTTGGGACGTTTGTTTATTAATCAAATTATATAGCACAGATCATAGAGTATAAACTGGAGAGTACAGACTCTAATGATTGATACAAATTAGATATATTCACCAAATAATGTAAATTCTAATTCCATGAGTCATGAACAGAATTGTAAATAATGTAAATTCTAAATCCACGAGTCACGAACAGAATTGTAAATAATGAATCTACAAGATACTTGCAAAAACGAGAATATACATCATCGCAAACACAAATAATTCATAAACAAAAAAAAAAAAGTGTAGATATCTCTCAGAGAAGTGTGTAATTCAACGATGCCTAACCTATTTTGAGACTGTTACAAGTGATTTCAAGAGCTTCTCGCCGCTTAACCTCGGCATTGAAGCTAGATTTCAGAGATTGAATCTCCGTAATCCCTTCTTTGAAGTCCTGCTACCACCATTCAAGATTAAAGAAATATGTCGGAATCAACAATAGGATTCTTAATCATCAGGTAGAATTTTCAAGAGCATTGTAGTAACACATGCAAAATTCGAATTTGAAATCAAAGAAATCCAAAGATCGAAACGAGGAATAGTTTTTGGTAACCCTAATCATAGACTGTACCTCGTAGATCTGATCGAAACTAGAGAGCAAGGATTCCATTTCTTCGTCCCCAGTTGCCGCCATTTTCATTTCTTCTAAAACCTCTTTCCCTCTCTTTAATGTACGGAGGCAAAATGTTAAGAAGGTGTTGGCTCCCCCAGCATTGGGCTTGGGCTTGGGCTTGGTTTTTGCAAGGCCACCAATCCAACCATTAGTAATATTGGACCAATTCAAACCTAGAGAGGATCCAAGCTACAAGGCCCTAGAGCCAAATATTTATTTATCTTTTATAATAATATATTATATAATATCTAATATATATATATATATATATATATATATATATATATATATATATATTATTTTTAATATCTAGACAAGTCAGTCCTAAACGAAGCCAACCCCATTTTACCTGAGCTTAGGCTCATTTAGTTAAACAAGCTAGGGTTAAGGCTCAAGCTCAGCTCATCGATAGCCCTAATTATAAATATATTGGCTAAATCCAAATGAATTTTTTAGCATATCCAATCCATGATCAACCTGATATGATCCTATTTAAAGAATTGATTATTGACTATTTTATTTTTATTTTATGAAAAATGATAATTAAGATCTCATAAGGAAGACTAGCATTTTCTGAGTTCATTGTAAAATACCCCTTTAAATCTCCTTAAAAGTTGAGATCTCCTCATGTATTCATACATTTTTCTCTTTCTCTTTCCTCTTCCAGTGCACTTATGTTGTCTCAAGTAGAACTTCAATAAAAGAGGAGATATGTTATGTCTGCATGTGCTTAATAAATACAACCCCTCTTACGTACTACAATAGTATTTTGTGAATTCTACTAACAAAAAGGTAAAAACATCTCTCTTCTCTGCAAATAAATTTTTTTTTTTTTAATCAACCAAAAAAATAAAAAATGAATTGAAGTCTACAACAAAAACTTATAGCCTCTGCTTTAGTGGTCCTTGCGTAAAAGGATAACTCATAATAGAAACATGAAAATTGAGGGGGAGTCCACGCCTCTGAGCACTTAGTTAAGTCCTCTAAGAAACCTGAATACCTTGGTACCAAGAAAAGAAAGGAGCTTTCTAGTAGAAAAAGAAGGCCTCTTTTAGCCACTTTCTATTACTTTTTGACCAACCAAACAAACTCTAAAAGAAAAACTTATTATTATTTTTTTACCAATTTTAACTAAAATTAATGATAATTATCAAACTTAATTTAGTGCTGTACTAGCAATGAACCTATGTGAATTCGCACGGACATTTTAGTTAAAGGTTCTCTGTTTTTTAAATGTACAATTTTAAAGAGTGATGTATATATATATATATATATATATATATATATATATATATATATTTTTTTTTTTTGT
>JAOXJP010025398.1:0-17087 GCA_025762735.1 Platanus orientalis
TTGTGTGGGTGAGCTCTAAGTCCACATACCTAGGCTTGGTTGGTCACATCATTCACTTACCTTTTCCACTCATTAGTCTCTGCACTTCTGCTCCCCTGCTTTGGATGCATGTCCTTCTGTCTTGTTCTTGATCGCCCACAGTACATTGCGACATGGAATTAACAATACTCTGCACACCCTTCATCTTCTCTCCCTTTGCCACATGACATGCATCCAAACCCTCCCATAATGAGCAGTCATGATTAATTGCACCAAAATCCTAGTCCATCAATTGCCCTTAAAATCCTAAATCCTTCTACACCCTTGTTTTTTCCACCTCCTGACCACCCTTTATTCACTCCCCCTTACCACATGGCCCACATCCAAGCCCTCCTCTTTCTTAGCCAATAGGAGGAGGCAACCTCAACTTACATGTGCATGGCTGAGGTGCCTTCACACCATCCCATTCGAACTACCCTTCCCTACCACTAGTTCTAATTGGTCCCACCTTGCCATGCCCATCCATACATCTCATGTCCATTGCTCCCCATGCTTGGCTCCACCTATAAAACCCCCCATTTGGCCATTAGAAAGGAGAGGAAAAAAATGAATAATAATAATAATAATAATAATTTAGTCTAAGAAAAAGAAGAGAGGAGAGGAAAGAAAAGAGAGAAAGAGAAAAATGAGAGAAAGAGAAAGGAAAGTGGAAGGAAAGCCTATGTTAGGGTAGGTACCCGAGCCCCTTTTTTTCATAGTTTAGAAACCTTTAAGATTGCTGTAATTGTCCCGATGGTACCCCATTGAAAGCCCCTAATGGTGGGACATAGGTAACTTGTCTCCCCTTTTAATGATTTGGTTTTAACCTATTGGGACGTGAGAGTCATAACTCCTTCAATTGGAGGAGTTATGCCTTCAAAATTGGACAATAAGTCATTGTCATGGTGATTTACTCACCCATCAATTTTCATACACAATGGAACCCTTTTAACCGTCGAAATGGACCCCACTTACTCAATGATTTGAAGTGTTTTTACATTTCATAGGTTAAGATATGTGGAGTGTCTGAATTTTAATTCTTTCTGTATTTATGATTTTAGCTTATTTATTTATTTATTTTATTAGATAACTAATTCATATACTTTAATTAAATTTTATGTTCCATTTCATTCAAGTTTTGGCATTTTGCTGGATTTATTATTTAATTATTTTTCTATTGATTCTATTTTGCATTAAATTTTGTCATTTCACTTGTAAATCAAATATTTCTTTCTTTGTATCCTATTTTGTCCTAATTCTTTCTTTAGTAACTTTATAAACTTGTTAAGAGTCTGCATGTCAAATTTGAGCTGAATCCAATGGGTATAGCCCTTGGAATGGAGCCCACAACTCACATATCTCATTAGGTCTTTGTTGTTTTCCTCAAGAATCCACACACTTTGAAAAATCTTAGTAGGGCTTTAAAACCATCAAATGGATTTGTAATTTTTTAAGGAGTCCCTCGAGACATTAATCCAACTCCCTGAAATTTTTTAGACCCATTAGACTCCATTTGGTTGCCCAAATGAGCAAAGGACCAAGCTAATGCAACTTTGTTAAAGGCTATACGCCTTAAAATTCATACGTATAACCTAAATTTAGGTGTACTGCCCCTGAACCCCTCATGCATGCTTTCTCTTCTTACATAATGGACCCACAAGGCCCTGGAGATCTAAAAATTTGTTTGGTTTATAAGTCAAGCCTTAGATCTCTTTAGAACTCTAGGTGGGGCCCATTTGAGGCTATACACCTGAATTTACACCTCTAGGAAAATTCAGGCTTACACCTGAAAATTTAGGCGTATGACCTATAAATTTTGGATGCTTGCTCTCACTTTTAGATTAAGGGCCCACAAAGCCCTGGGGTCTCGGAAAACCCAACTTGAAAATTGACCAAGCCTTGTCTCTCCCTGAGTTTCCATGTGGGGTCCATTTTGGCCCATACACCTGAATTTTACATTCTATAAAAATTTAGGTGTATGCCTCAAAATTTAGATGTATAGCTTGAATTTAGGAGTATTTTCTGGGAAATTTCCAATTTACCCTGCTCTGGAAAACAAAGAATGGGTGAAACTCCCACACTTCCAAATTGGTACCAAATCCCTTGTCCAGCTCCTGAAACCCAAGTTTGACCTCTATTCACAAAATAAACCCATTGTGGAGAACTTTTCAAGTCATATGCTTGAATTTTATCACGGAATAAAATTCAGGTGTATGGCATAAATTTAGGCGTACTGAATGTAAATTTAGGCATATGAACATAAAATTGTCAAAAATCACATCTATTTATTTTGCTTATTGGCATTCAGACATTGTTAGGTTAGATGAGTCACCCTAAAAAGGTGGGTAATTGAGGTGCCTAGCACCTTCCCCAATTGCAACTAAACAGCTTACCCTAATATTTGAAAAACTAGACCAGTCTAAGAGTCATTCTAGGCCCAAGGGTTTAGACTAGGCCGCGAGGCCCGAACCCCTCCTTTCTTAGATGTTCAACTTCATCTGTAAATATCAGAGTTGGTGGTGACTCCAACCCAAGCCCTAGCTGACCCACATTGGCCAGGAATCCCATCTAGTGAAATGGGGACCATCCGGTCTTTCCACGATGCTTAAAGAATGGCGACTCCACTGGGGATTTACTGTTTAACCTCTAAATATGCAACATCTAAATGCCATAAAGCTTTCTTAGTTGTTTATATATTGTTTGTCTTGAATTTCATTGTATTTTGATAAAAAAATGTGTTCACATAGACTTTAGGGCATATCATTAGTTAGTAGGATATACACATTTGAACCATTTTAAATTTGCATCTTAGGATAGAAAACATGTTCACATTAGATTTAGGACATCTTGAATTAGTTAGTAGGACCAAGATTCACATTGAACAAATTGTTTGAAATACATGTTTGATTTTCACTTTTTTTATATAATGAGTCCATAAGATACGATATTGCACTGTGCACAAGCATTCATGAGCCCCCTTATTTCACTTTGTCACTACCCACCGATGGACTAACATTGGCAAACATTTAAGACGCTTGAACCATAGTTGCTACGTTAGTATGGTCGGACTGAGTAACCTAACCCAACCACTATTCCCATGATCTGATTATTTGGGGAGGTGTTTAGGTTGGAAAACCTTGTTCATAGAATCTCTATAATAAATTTTTTTCATGCATATATATTAATTTTTAAGTTAGATTTATTTGGGATACACATGAATAGTTATAGGGCTAGAAATAGGAACTTGTTTGCCATTTCTCTTTTGTCTATTTGCTTGCATGTATCAATACTGAAACAAGAATTTATGTCCAAATTACCATTTTTTTAAACAAAAAAATGTATTTTTACAGATATTTAGGATGATCTTTTGATTTTATATATATATATATATATATAATTTCCCTTCCTTTCTACCTTATCATATAGATTGTTTAGGCATTACAAACCATTCTGAAAATCAAATTGAAAACAAAAGAAACTTTTTATTTCATTCTAGCATTAAGAAAAAAAAGGGTTCATACATGTCCTTAATAAAATAATAATAATAATAATAATAATAATAAAACAAAGTCTCTATGAATTTCCTCCACATCTTGTTCTCCGATCGACTGAGGCTGCTTCCCTTTCGAGGATTTGGTGCCTACATGCTTCTTTCTGTAGGTTGTTGTCACTTCTGGCCTTTTAATGTTGCCAGAAGTAGCCACCCCTTTTCTTTTGTCCTGATCAAGTGTCACTATCTCTGTGGCAGCTAGTGCATCCTTTGTTGCTCCCAAGCCCGCATCTGTCTCTGTCTGAGTACTGGCCCCGCTTCGGCTAGCTCTTCTGCTCCTTTTGCCTAGGGAAAACATGTCATCCAATTGAAACCCAAATAAACAAGTTAAGAATTTGGGGGAATGTTTGAAAAAAAAAATAAATAGGAAATTAAAATCATGTACCTTAACAATACGAGTCATGTACTAAAGCTCCACTGTCTTGTCAAAATGAACCTAGCTCACCAAGGCATTGGATCAGGCAAGCATCTGGAGGGCACCCACAAAAGCATCTCAAGGAACCGACAAAACAAAAAAAATAAATCTTCAACATAAAAAAAATCATTAACTAATAAAAATTACCTCAGTCACTGAAGTGGGAGGGATCCAATCCTTTAGGATTATACTCTCGGGAAGGCATAACTCCAATGCACTCCCTCGAGCACTAGTCACAGTGACCACCTCATAGATCACCCCCAACAAGACATCAAATGAAGCCCTTTCATTCAGGGCCTTCCTTCCCCTCTTCCTATGAGCTGGAGCCTTTACCTATTGGGGTTCAACCTCAGACTGACCCCCAACACCCCCTAATACAAGCAAACAAGAATTAAATCAAGTTAATGGAACAAACAAGACAAAAAATAATAAACAAAAAAAGAACAAAAACATACCCCAACCTCAGTGGGCTCTGCTAAAGGCCCACAAGTTTGAGTGACTCACCACTTAGCATAGTCAATGTCGGGAACCAGGTATGCTTCAATAGCTCACCAATTTCTCCCTTCCCTATAGGACCTTCAATCTCTATTACCTTAGGTGGAGAACTAGGAACTACGAATCCTTCGGGGTGCCCTATTTTTCTCCGACAATAGTCCCCCAAATACCACTTGATCTCCCCTGGGACCAGCAAGATCACCTTTGTCTGAGACTAGTGAATGGCGGTATCAAACTCTTGAGCTAGGTCCTCTCTTAAACCCTAAGCAACCCAAGGATCCCAATTAATCTAAAAACAACATAAAAAGTTAATACCAAATAAATGATAAGAAAAATGAGTAAACAAACAACAATTACCTACGAACGGGTGATCTGATCCAATTCCCTTTTAAAAATAGAGATAAACTTCCTCTTCTTATGACGGGTGTTAGAGGTCTTCCACCTCTCTACATAGGGGAGAAGAAATAAGTTGACTCATTTTCTCTTTGGAGCAAAGGGTTTAGTCCCTCATAACACCATACCTATAAAAAAAAAAGACAAGTCAACAAAAAAATGTAATAATCAAACTTAAAATTAAACAAGATAAAAATAAAATTTTAACAAACCTCCCATAGGAAATGCAGATCGAGAAACACGGGTTTCCCTCCATTTGCTACCTCACTCATATTGGCATACATCCACCTGAAGGCAAATCTGCCCCAATAATAAGACCTCACCTTCGTCAGATCCTTAAGGGTGGGAAGAAAATGAAGAAATATCCAATCACTCTTTGCACTGAAAACTGATCGGGTGAACATGTAAAGTAGGAAAGTACGGATTGTATGATCAATTTTCCCATCAGAACTCCCGTATGTAGCCCACACATAGCTTTCCTCAAACTAAGAAGGCATGACTCCCTTAAACCCCCTATCATAAACAATGGGCTGTGGCCCTAGACAATTCCAGATTAGCTCCTGGGAGGGTTTCATCACGTAGGAAGGAGGATTGCCTGCCATAAGCAACCGATTCATCATATAGAAATCAACAGGAGGCACCCCAATCTCTCCCATCGGAAAGTGAAATGTGTGGGTGATGGGAGACCATCTCTTTGCTAAAGCCATCGACAACCCCTTGTCCATCTTTAGTAGGAGTATGCTCAAGAAAGGCTCAAGTCCTATGTCCCTCACTTTGGTCTTAGCCTTCTCACATAGGCATTTCCATTACTCGATCACACCTAACCATGATCCATGAGCCTCCACTTTGTCCCTCCCCTAAAAAAATAACAAAAAAAAAAAGACAAAAAATAGGTTTTCAGGTAGTACGCCTGGATTTTTTATTTTGAAAATTCTGGCGTATCGGGTGAAATTTAGGACACGGATGAAATTCAGGCATAGAAAATTTTAAAACCTTGAAAATAAGTTAAAACTATCATGTTTTATTAAAAAAAAGACAAAAGTTTGTGGTCCCAATGGGTCCACTCACTTTCTCCAAAAACAAAAGATTCTTGAATTTCTTTCTTCAAAAAAGAAAAGAAAAAAAAAAGAAGAAACATAGGCAACCCAAATCCTCAATAAGCATTGCAAAATTCTAATCCTAACTAATCAAAGATGAAGTTGTCAAAATGAATGAATGATCAAATAAACTGAAGCTCATCATGTCTGGAATTGGGTTTTTCCATAAAGCCTATTCATGTGATGCAAGAAGCGGGTAATTCTACGATGATCCACTCGCACTCATGTTGATTTCGAGAGTTAGAAAAGATCAAGAGTTGATTAGGATGGTTCTCCAAGCCTTTCCCTCGTTCTCTTGTTGTTTCAAACTTTCAAAAAAAAAAAAAAAAGAAGACAAAATGAGGCTCGCGGGTCTTTTAAAGGCTATAACTGTTTAGTACGCTTGAATGTGCTATACGTCCGAATTTTAATCCAGGCATATAGGTAAAATTCAGGCATACTGACCTATTTTTGCCCAAGTTTGATCTTTCTTCCAAGTTTCACCTGCTTAAACTCTTTTTTGTGATTATTTAGCAGGAATGGACCCTAGACCCATATGCTTGGAGCCATTCTCCACCACTCCTACAAAGTTTACGCATTCCCTTGTTTCCCTCCAGCCTGAGGAACAAGCAATTTATGTAAACCAAAGCCGGCTTGGGACCACCTTGTCATTAACCCATATATGCCTTAATTGGTCCCTTTTAAAAGTAGCTATATCCTTTTGGGACCCTTTAACTATGGTTTTCTACTTTGGGAGACACGAACTTTCCCCAATAATTAAAGAATTGGAATCATTCTTGGGTTTAAAACACAACCACAACATAGAGGCTATCTTTCCAGCCCATAAGAGCATTTATTTTGAAGATTTTTAGTTCACTTTAAATATCTCGAGGAATTTCTTACCCAAGGAAGCTTCGGGAAATTTTCTATATTGCCCTTTAAATCTACTACTCGATAGAGGTTGGAAAAAGGTTGGGGATTTCTCAGACCCATCCAAATTCAGAGCCTTCACTTTGATAGTCTTGGGTCAACTTCTTTTGTCTCACAACCGACAACATGTCAGTGGAGTCTTGTGCAGTTCCTGGATCAACTCCTTGAGGACAAAACCTTGGCCCCTATGATTATTGCTGAAACTATATCCAGCTTGTTTCATTGCGCTCAACAACGTAGAGGCCGATTGTATGGTTGTCCAACTTTCCTATAGGCTTGGCTCCGTGGACATATCAGGGACAACTTTCTGTGGACATCACAACTGTGTCTTCATGTATTTCTCACCAAGTTGCTCCAATTCATGCTCTGCTAAGAAAGACGACACTAGCAGACTATCAGGGACTTTTTTCCAATCTTCTTTCTGAGCAGATCATCTGGCAAGCCAAATGGTATAAAACCCATTACCCACATTTATTTTTAGAAGGTCACCCTTATATGATTCTCTGTTGTATATAACAGATACATGACAAGATTCAAAATATTGAATCTTGTCAAATATATCCATTTAAGGAAGTTGCATTGTGTCTCTACAAATATAGTAGACACAACATCCATTCTTTGGATAATAGTTATTTTAATTCCTTTATTCCTTTAATGATATTTCTATTACAACTTTCAATGATATTTTAATAGATTTGCATAGTGTTTTATGGTTTCCTTATAAGAATAGGCAAGAACTAGCCTAGTTATTGAGATACGTTGAAGACTTCTGAGTAAAGTCTTCAAGAGAAATCAATGACCCTTGTTGATGGCATAAAGACGTTGGATTTTTTCATTTTGGAGATTGAAGTCCATATCTCATTGCCAGAAAATAAATAAAAAATTATGATGACTATTTTTATGGTTTTCTATTGTTTTAATAAATAAAAGATGACATTTAAAGAAGATCGTGAGCTAAGAGACATTGGGAAAAGAGAGTTAATGAAGATTGCAACGGCTAGGAAATGATACGTTGGGTTCTCTTTATATAATGAGAAAACCCAATTCACATGGAAACTACAATGAACGACGAGCTCTTATTCCATAAACAAAATGAAGATTTGTATTTCTCTTCAATATTTTTTCAATAGTTTTTGGGTTGTATTTTCTTGAGTTTGGAACCATCATATATCGCCATTGATTGTGCTTCTATTAGGGTACAAACTTAGGAACACAACGTTGTTGAATCCTAGAGCAATCACCGGTGAAAATCCTATATGCACCAGTTGTGAACTGAGGATGATAAATATTGCTTAAGGACAACATCATTTGATGTGCTTCGACGAAACCAATAAGTCACTTTAACTCTACTCTCTTTGTTTTTTTTTCTTTACAGTGCATAGACTGCAAATTGAGTTCCTTAAGCTTTAATCTAACTTGGTGTATGAGATACATTTGAGCAAATTTATAAATATATTACTTTGCATTATGTGTGTTAGTCTGAATTTGTCTTGTATCGGATTGCACAATATAAAAACTAAATTTTGTTTTAGGACTGCATCTATGTCAAATTTGTTATTGTTTACTTGCACATATAGATAACACAATTACAACAATCTTAATCAATATTTCGTCTTTGTTGTGTAACTCTATGTAAAACTAAATTTTAGCAATAGTATAATACATCTAGAAAATTATTAAAAAAATCAAGAGAAATTTTTTATTATTTTGTATAGTTGAATTCTACTGCAATATAGTATTTTTTTTTTCAAACTGCGTATTGCAAGTAGAGAAATTTTGTTTTGCATAACTGATGTTGTAAAATTTTCAATACATCAATTGATATCTTATAAAAAAAATTGATTGGCGGTGTTATTAGTGATTACAAACCTATAAGGGATTTTTTGGGTTACCAAGACAAACACAACAAACCCAATTATTTATGTTCACTAACCCAAGCCTCTATTGTTTAAGGATAGATTTATGCTATATTAATTTTTTTTGGTAATGTTGTGTTTGGTTTGGGATATGAGAGACAAGAACTTACGATATGGCTATAACTAAAATCCTATATATCTATTTGTAAAGGCAACCTTAGGTAACCATGAGTATATTGTATGCCAAAAATTTTTAAAAAAATATAACATTGTTAATTAGAATTGGGGATTAAAATCCCAAAAGAATTTATGCTCACGAGTAACTAGATTAAGATGAAATTTATCTTAGTTGATTTTCTTATGGAGGTTGAAATCATTATTTAAACTTTTGATAATGGATTCAACAACAATAATGGACCTAGAGTACACCCTATCTACCCGTTCGAGTGCTTTGACAATTCATTCTCCGACAAGATCTATTCGATTTTACTACAACTTATGGGGATGTTCATAAGCTCGATTATAAGACATCTCTTTAGACCAGGTCTCAGTTGGCTGAGCTATGGGACAGTTTGCACACATGTGCTACTTGGCATCTGCCTTTAGTGCCTACCAAGACACCAGAGATGTCACTTCCCTATAAGTTGTGGATTCACAATATTATACAAGCACCTTTGGCAACAACAGCTGCCAATCATTAGAGCAAGAAGATCTGATTAGAGGCACCCTATACTTCATACAATGGTCTGTCTCCCACTAAATTGAAGTTAGAATAAGCTCTTCATGACCTTGCAAATGAGCAAGCTCAACATCTTTAGACTTGTTCATCTCTTGAGACCAAATCTATTCTTCATGCCGAGGCTAAAGTTTCGAGAGACCATTATCATGAAGCAAACGGTACCTTGGCCAAACTTGTCAATTCATTGCAAGGTGAACTCAATGATGTCAGAGCTTCTCACACTGATCTTGATACTGAACTTCGAAGTAGCAACACAATGGCTTTCTTACAAACTCATTGGTGGCTAGAGCAGATTCAAGACTTGCATGATCAGATCTTCTCTGTAGGCTAAGAATTGGTAGGATCTCCACCACCACCTCTTAGAGTTCCAGGACTCTAAGCTTTATGTATTATTTTATGTTTTCTTCAAAGGTCGTTGTACCTATGCTTGTAACCATTTTTGATATATATATAATAAAAAGGGTTTTCGTTTTCTCTCAAACTTATGATTCGGCAATAGGACATGAATTTACTTGTATGATCTATCATTTGTCTAAATGTTTCTGGCTTAAATAAATGAATAATTAAAATTCAACCTTTTAAATAAATATAATTTTCCTGAATAGTTCCGAACATGCAAGATAGTGCCTCCTGAATCTCAACTCCAGAAAAAGAAGAAAGCACAGCTCAAAACCAACATGCCAGAGGGAACCCCACCAACCACCAGCATACCATCTTCTACACTTCCTGTGAGTTCAATAGGAACTCCTCTCCACCCTCAAGCTGATCCTAGTGATCAACTGACGGCATGACAAAAGGTTGAATTGGAAAGATTATTGGAGACTTTCATGTTGAGGCATGGATGGTCTTTCTCCTCATCTTCACAAGCCCCTCCACTAACACAAACCCAAACTTTTGTTCCTCTATAAAGCTAAGGGCACACTCCCATTGAGTTTGAAAAGGTACTCCATGAGTACCTCAACCAAATTGGGGGGCCAATGAATTCTTCATAAGGCCAATTCCCCTCCCTTGAGTCTTTATTGTTTCAATCCTAGAACTCCAACTTTGCTAGGCTCCAAGAACGTTCATTGGTTTTCACCATAACCCCCACCCGCACAACTGTCCACATCATAGAGCCACATCAATCTATTATAGCTATTGAAGAGCAGTATGGGCCGGGGAACACAAGCAGAAAGGGAAAGGAAGTCTCTATCTCATCCCAACTTGATGAAACTGGTATCAAGCTGGCAAAGATGGCCTGTGAGATTGAATTACTCAAAGGAGGACAAATTCCATTGAATATGGATTTTGAGGATTTGTGCCTTTATCCTGGTGGTGATTTGCCAAGTAATTTTCAGATGCTTGGAAAAGTATAATGGCACCGGTTTTCCCAAAATTCATTTGAGAATGTAATGTAATGCTATGTTCCAATGGGGATGAATGACAGAGTTCTAATACAAATGTTTACGAGAAGTTTAGAGAAAGATGCGGCCAAGTGGTTCGTAAGACAGGATAAGAGAAATGTGAGTACTTGGAGGTCCTTAACTAGGGCTTTCATTGGGCACTTCCGTTTCAACCTTGAATGCCCACCGGGGATGATATCAACGGGATGCGTCCCTATGCCAATGAAAACATCAAAGATTATGCTTATAGATGGAGGTAGAGGACCTCGAACCTAAAACACCCAATGTCCGAGGACGACATGATCTCTACCTTCTTGAAGACATTAAACCCTACTTACCAATTGATGCTCCTCATTGCTTCCACTGACAATTATGGTAAGGTCATTGACAAAGGTACTTGTGTTGAGTTAGCTATTAAAGTAGGTCTAATCATAGAAGTGGCTATGGTCCCTTTAGTACCACCCGAACAATTCCTAGGAAAGTTGCTGTAACCTATCTTGAGAGTAACATTGTGCAAGCCACATAAATCCCACAACTGGCCTAGAACAACAACTACAACCACCAACATGCAGTTAAAGCCATTGCCAAAATTTATGTCCATTCCTTTTAAGGATAAAAAAAGAAGAAAATTTATCCCTCTGCCCTATTCATATAAGTACGTAATGGATTATCTTGTGAGTAAAGGACTTTGGCAACTTTTGGAGCCTAAACCCCCTCCACAACCTTTGCCTTTTCGCTATGATGCGAATGAACATTGCCTGTTTCACCAAACACCTGGTCATCCTATAGACATGTGTTATATTTTGAAACATTTCATCCAAGACCTCATTGATGAGGGAAAAGTATCCTTTGGGCCCCCACCAAGTAATCACCCATCCAATTCCAACATCCTCTAAATCCCACTCCCATCTTACCCACCATCCAAAGGGGTCAACATGATAGAGGTTGAGAACCAAAAGTTCAATCCTATAAGCTTTATCACAAAGATTGGCGATGTTAAACCAACCATAATCCTTCTTGAAGACAACCATGTACTTTTCCTAAGTAATCAAGACCCTCTATAAATGATCCCGAAAGAACTCCTATAACCCTCTAGAAAAACCCATTTCATTACTTCCCTCAAATGATGACCTTGAGGCAGCCTTGATGGTAGAACTATTGGCTCAATATTCCCCCTATACAAACTCGTATTACATTCCCCCATCACTTATTGCACCTATTCCACTAACCATGTATACCTTCCCACCTCCATTAGTACAATATCCACCACTAATTGTAAACATTCCCCCACCACTAGGTATACCATATGAGTACAACATGGTGCCCTATGATTACATAGAGGGGGTAAGAGAGTCTCATCCCGGATTATCAGTAAGTGAGGTGGCAAATCTCATTGTCCTCATCATTTGATCAGGCAGAGTCATAAAACCAACAATCACAAATATGTGCCAAGATACTGTCCATGGTAAAGGAAAGGAGAAAATGGGGTAAAGAAGGGAACAAAGCAACAAGAAGAAGCAGAGCAAGAAATGGTTGAATTGAGAAGAATCAGAGAAAATGAAGAGAAGAAAGAAACCAATATTTTCGAGCCATCAATCCTCAAATCCTACTTGTTTTTGGTCGAGCAATTGGCCAAAACCCAAGCCAATATTTCCATTTTGGGGCTATTGGTTACGTCTGCTCCACAAATAGACAAATTCTTGAATATTTTCAAGAGGACGTTTGTAGATACATCTATTACTTCGGACCGCCTAGAAAATATGGTCGGACTGGTGGTTGTGCCCAAAGTAATCACTTTTGTAGAAGAATAAATCCCAGAAAAAGAAATACATAACAAGACTCTTTATGTTTCAGACTATTTCCAAGATGTGTATCCCATTGCTATCGGTAGCCAATGGGTCTGCATTGAACATATGCATCATGAGTAATTTGGATTCACTTGGAATCCCATCCCAAAATCTTTAGCTAAATTCATGTGGTATCAAAGCTTTTGACAACACGGTGATCCATGGTTAGGGTGAGATTGATATTCCCTTCATTCTGGAGGGGAGAATGTTCAAAGTATGCTTCCAAGTGCTCAACATCCCCTCATCCTTTACTATGCTGCTAGGGAGACCTTGGATCCATTAGGCTGCGGCTGTCCCCTCCTCTCTACACCAAAAGGTAAACTTATATAGTCTATATAAGTTTTTAGTGTACCTTGGTGATCTTTCGCTCTAAATTCTAGAGAGCATTCTTGGTCAATCGAACTACCATCTTTTATTTACCAAAAAAAAAAAAAAAAACTACCACCTTTGTCTCTGTTGACATTTAAGTGTACCCTATATTACATACCAATAAACTAACGATTTAATACTAAAAGGAACGGAAAATAAAAAAGATGAAACTTTCTATAGGTAAGAGTGCTATACAAAAATATTAGTAATTTTTTTTCCTGACTCTTATCCCCTTTGTGGATGCATCTTGGGTTCTAATTCACTTCCCTTTGGCCCAAAGAAATCGTAGCTACCATTAGCGTTCAGATCGAAAGAACCTCCCTCAACCTTAAGCTTGACTTCTTTCCCTTCCACCTCTTCTACGTCCTGGTAAAGCTGGAATGCCGAAGCATGAGATTTTTTATGATTATCATACAATATGCTCTTCCCTATTATATCTTCTTTCTTATCTTCGCCATTTACTTGGGTTATGTTCTCCATAAGACCCGAGAGAGCTGAGTTGAAGTCAGTGAGTTGGGCTTTTGTGGCCTCCAGACTCTTGGGACAGTTCATATCGGTGGAGAGACTCTTTTGGGCCTTCTCCAGTATTGCTTGTAGATATTTCCCTTGGGCTTCAATTCTCATTTGTAATTTCTTTTGCACCTGCGTAAAACAGCGATCCAACTCAAAGAAGGAATAACTGTAGTGTGAAACAGACAACATTCGTGATATTGCGCAATTAAAATTGGGAGGTTGAATGCAGGATGACAAAGAAAAAATGAAGAGAGAAAGCCCTTGTCCTCGGAGTCTATAATAGGCTTACCTCTAGTTGTTCATGCAGTCTTCTTTGTACTTCAATTTGATACTTTAATGCCTCTGCTATTGGTGCTTCTCTGTTATAATACACGGCACTGATTACTTCAGAGATGCCAAAATTTAATATTATGGAAGAAAGTGAGGAATCTCAAAGGAGTAACAAGCCTTTGAACAAAGTACAGTAACTTCTCGGAAGCAAACATTAATTTTGATTACAGCTAACAGTAGTAGAAGAAGGAACATAGGCATGAACATAGGCTTGGGCCTGTTCAAGTAAGCTCAAGCCCAACCCAGTTCATCAAGGACCAAGATAAGTAATACCAAAGCATGACCCGGGACTTAGTAATTGGATTAGGCCATCAACCTGAGGCGCCAGGCTTAAGCTAATTTTTATACCTCAATCCCAAGGCTTACCATCTTTTCTGGCCTCATTCTCAGGATCATGCCTTGTGCATTCACTTTTAGAGGAAGCCCATGGCTTGTCCTGAGCTAGATGGGCTTGTTTACCCATTGGATCATCCCAGCCCAAGAATTGGAACCTCTACTAGCTATTCACTAGAGCCTATGATGTTTCGTAAAAACCTGCAATGACAGATGATCACAACCATTCGATTGATTTATTAATTCTTTTGTGGTTGAAAGAAACAAAATCCTATGTTGACCTTTGACCCAACGAGACCTACCAAACCATCCTTTATGTAACCACG
The DNA here is from genome assembly GCA_025762735.1 of Platanus orientalis. Lineage (NCBI taxonomy): Eukaryota > Viridiplantae > Streptophyta > Magnoliopsida > Proteales > Platanaceae > Platanus > Platanus orientalis. Next base: position 14,573 of record JAOXJP010025398.1, read on the forward strand.
CATGTCTCCTTTGCATGTAAAAGCATTCATTCAAAAATTTCAAAACTCAGACCATAAAGATAAGCCATTTAAGAAAACGGTTTGGTGGGTCATACATACCCTTCGTTGCTTTCTCTAGAGGCACTCCTACACGTAACTGAGGGATGCATGTGTCTCTGTCCATCCAAATTTCCTAAAAACCAAGAAGGCAATGCAAGATAGAAAGGAATAATAGTCAGAGCATAGATCTAGTGTTATACACAGCTAAATGTTTGAGAAAGAAATCCCTTCACCACCACTGGATCCCGGTTGAGCAGTGATGGGAGGGACATCTCACCATGAGTTACACGAACAAATTTGAAAGCAAATTGTCTACAGTAAAATAACGTACTCTTAAACGGCAATTGCCGTAAAAAAATGACACATCGCCAATAGTGGCCTCACTTTTTAAGCCTACAACATGACACATTTATTAAAATTCCTGTCCTACGTTGAATTTTTTTTTTCTCGTATACATGTCCTGTTTTGCATACAGTAATAACAATCTATATATTTTTAAAATTTTAAAATTTCTGTTTGCGAAAATTCTCCAATAGGATTAAGAATGCTCCAAAATCCTAGTTTGGATCCTGTCTGGCCTAACAGGTCACACGTCACCAAACAGGGTCCTTTCCGACTTCCTTTTTCGGTGATGTGTCGACCTGTTAGGCCAGACAGGTCCTAACAGGTCATAATAGGCCGGACAGGATCCAAAGCTCCAAAATCCAGACAAGAACAAGTTGGATTGGCTGACCTGCTGAGCCTTGAAAGGCAGTGAGGTCTTGGGCATGAATGGGCTTCAACCAGGTTGAACCAACAAACCATCCAGATAAGCAGTCAACCTGATTTGTAAAACCGCTAAACTGAACTTAGATTAAAATTTCTAATTTATTTGATTTTTACAGGATGGACATGGGCCCTCTGTGGGCTTGACGAGTTCTTGAGCTGTTTGTGCTGGGCTTAGGTCACTTCTAGAAGACTGTCCATTGGGTCGGACCTAAAATTAAGCCTGATCAATAAATCAACTGGGTTTAGTTCAAACCTTTCACTAAAATAAGCTTTGGCTCACCTAAACCCATCACAGGCTGAGCCAGGCTTGGGTTTAGCACCTTAGGCACTGGTCCGGTCTCAAGCATTCTTGGTCCAACCCAAGCTCACCCCTTGTGTTTTCCACAATTTTGACATGAGCCAACTAATCAGGTTAACCATGTCAACTTCTGCTCTTACCAGGTTGGACCAATAGTAGTCGTATGGTCTATAGTGCATAATTGCAAGGTGTCTAAATTGCGGGCAACTAAGATTGGGCAATGAACCAGCAACATATACATGGAGTAAATGTTGTTGAATGGGGATGTTGAGATAAATGATTGACAAGACTAAAAAAGATAAAATCAAAGAGGAGTGGATCCGTAAGAACTTAGGTATAGCACCAATAAAAAGATAAAGAAAATTTGTTTGCAATGGTTTAATTATGCAATAGCCATCAATGATTAGTGAGATGGAATATATACTGCAAATTGGAGGTTCTAAAAGAATAAAGGGGAAAGCAGAAAAAGAACACGAGTCCAAGAGAGATTATGATTTAACAGAAAATAAAGCCCAAATAGAGTGGAATAGTGGAACGAGATTCGTGTAGCCGACTAACAGGCAGTTGGGGTATTATTGAGTTGAGTACAATACCTGTAGATTTCCAAGAGAGAAGATTCTCTAAAAGTCAATGATGCAAACACCTATCACAAGGCGATTAGCAGCATCCAGTGATATATTGGTTGATGCTCTGTAACTCCAAACCAGCCTTGTGAATGGTGTTGGCATGGATTACATTACCTACGGGCCTTTAGAGGACTCATAGTCCATCTCCCAGACCAACATAAGCCCAAACTAGATGATACTGTCTACCTCCTACTACTCAAACAAAAGTCACATTTCTACAACGAAACAAATGTTCTATGATGAAAAAGTGTCTGTGGGTCTCTGTGAACATTATAAGCTGACAAGTGGTGTATTAGAAAAAACGTCAAAAAATGCTCAGTTGAAAAAGTAGGTGTACAAAAAGAACACCGAATTCAAAAACACCTTGTGTCAATCTGTGGAATGACTAGAGGTTTTTTTTCGTCATTCTCCTTTTCATAAAACCGAAAAACAAAATGATAAGATGTTAAATTTACTGGATGGCTAATATCACATGATCAAATTTAGTTATTATTATTATTCAATTTTTTTATCAAATATATTTTTGGAAGGGATCTTTTACTCCCAAATTGTCTGTCCCCTGTGTCTCCATGCACAAAGGGTGAGGTGTATTGGGTTAAAACCATTAAAAAACGGTTTCAAATGAAAAAGTGGTACCCCTAAAAGTCCCTGAGGATTTTGTAGGACCACCTGAGGTCAGTCTAAGGTAGGACTGACATCAGGAGCTGACATATCAGCACTAAAAAGTGAAAAGCATTGTCACTTTTTGGCACTGATATGCCAATTTCTAATGTCAGTCCTACCT